>JAOTQJ010184047.1:0-22631 GCA_025642045.1 Solanum sejunctum | reverse complement strand
AATGACCTCAATCATTTTACTTAGCATAAGGCTAATATATCCTCAATTTAACACCAACACATATACACCCTCAACCCACTTAAGCATTTAGGCTCACATATTGCCCGTTAAGACGAGATTCAAGCACTTTCCAGAATTGACGCTAATTTCACCAAAGCATAACATGATTTATTTATATAGCATTAGTACATGTAAATTTGGGGTGTTACATCAGTTTGCAACCCAATAAAGCCCAAGTAAAAGGTGCAAAATGGTACCTTACCAGCTTGATAAAATAAGTATTAAAAGATAAAAGAAAGTTGGCCAAATTAACCCTTTAAAAAGGGGTTACAAGCAGCAAATTTAATTAGTCTTAGACTTGGAAAATTTCAGCTTTCACAAAGCTTCATCGTTCTTCTTTCTTGACTTTGTAAAGCAGCCAAAAGAAGATTTTAGGGTTCTTAAGGAGGCCCCTAACCTTGAAGGTAAAGGTAAATGATTATAGTTATGTGTCTAGTAAGGTTTCTTCATGAAAATCTAGAGACTATGTTAGTTAGGTATATGCTGAAAAATTTGTACAGCATGTGTCCTAAAGATTGTTATGAACTTTTCTTGTTATTCAAGAGGCTTTTCTCTTCTTGGTTGAATGAATTATGAAGTAAGACTTATGTTTTTAACAAAGTAGAGTTTGTTAGTGATGTAACTAAGCTGCTGCACCACTTTTGCAGTCCGCGAAAGTGAGTTCTTATAGGATATCACAATTGTATTCTTAGTATGAACTTGTGGGATGATGGATGGAAGGCTATTGCCTCAAATCCTTCATGACTACTTTGGTACTGTTCTAAGACTATTTGAAGGTTGTTTCTATGTATAGTTGGGTTGAGGACAGTTTGGGTAACGTTGAAATAGGTTCGGGGTTGTCGACATTAAAATATGGCGAAGGGACATAACGTTATACCGCCTATTTGTAGGTTGTGTAGAATTGTTATGTGTTGTACTTTATAGGATATTGTAAGATTGTTATGACACTAAAATAGGCTTCACATAATATGTATATGATAATGTTTATTAGAAAATATGATTAAGGATGGAAAGGTTGAAAGAATATGCTCGGGTTTATAATTATATGCTTGCTGCCTATGTGTTGTTTTTTTATGAGATTGGGCTGCCAAGATGTATCTATTGGCTGCTAATGCTAGTTATCACCTACCATGTTATATATAAATTTTTGGAAGAAGGGAAGGTTATCTCGAGGTAATAGCAAGGTAGTACAGCAAGGTATGTAAGGCTACTTGATTTCACATTATTTTGCATGAACATAGATCTCTCTTTGGCATAGAAAGGCACTTACCAACTCGGATAAAACCATTAACCATGTCTCCACTCTTTTACATGTTCATATGCTTCCATACATAGTCACCTTCAAATTTGCATACATACTTGGATACCAAGTTACATGGGTTCTTGTTGCTAAATAAAGTTCACGAGTTATTTCATCTCATACGCATTTCATTATTTATGTAACATACTCCTTTCATTGTCATATTGTCTTGTATGTTATCTACATGCCACCTGCTACATCTATAGTCCTACATCTCTAATATTGTGACCACCAAAAGAGTCATCTCAGAAGTAATTGAAAGATAAAGTACATGGCTTATTGATGGGTGGTAACCTGAGGGGTGGAAGAATCACCTAGCCTAGTTAGATCCTATCATGGGGAGTAGCTCTAGGAGTTAAAGAAAAAGCCTAGCCAAGGCCAATCCCAATATAGTTTTACCACTGATCAGCTGGTCATTTGTCTTACATGCTGTGCACAGATTATACAATAAAGGTAAAGTAATAAAAAAACATAAAGTACATGATCCTACAGCACAACTAAAGGTGGTCTCTTATCCTATAGTAGAGCATCCTTTTATGTGAGTTATTACTTCATATATAGTATTTTTTGCCTTACATATTAAGTATATTATATCGTATTAATATACCTTATGGGGGAATACCATTTCATACTGCAGGTACAAGTGCTAGTAAATCTTCCCAGTAGGAGTATAGGATATTGAACTGCTATTATCAAGATCCAGGTTGCTTCGGAGCTTTGTATATCTAGAGCTTATATCTTTTTGTATTGTATAGTTAGTCAAGGTGAGGCCTGTCCCAACCTTTATCAGATATTTTTCCTTGTTTAGAGGCTTTGTAGACTATGTAAATTAAAGTGTGGTTATGTCTTGTACTTTAGACAATGTGGCCCAAACGACCTAGTCAAATGGATTTCCTTTTGGCTTATTTTTACTATTTACTTCCTTAAAAGCATGTTTTATGTAGAAATCCCATATAATAGGTATAGAAAGCGCATAGATACATGTTGGTTCTCCCGATCCTTATTGGCAATGGGTGCCAATCTGCCTTGACGGTACTAAGGCGTGACACATATTCATCATCAATAAGGTTTACTGCCAAATGGTCTGCCAAGGCTTAGGCTTTTATCGATATTCATGTCACATAAATAATGTCAAATTTTGTGAGTAATATTTGCTATTTTGCAAGCTTGCTCATGGGCATGGGTTTCTGAAAGATGTATATCAAGGGATCCATATGAGAAATGAGGATAAGAAGACAGGTAATGCTTCAACTTCTGGGACACCTAAGTCAAGGCACAACATGTCCTTTCAAGAAGAGTGTACTTAGACTCGTAAGTAGTAAACTTCTTACTGAGGTAATATATGACCTACTGTTTCTTACTAGAAATATCATACTGACCAAGTACACAAACAAACGAATTATCCAACACTGACATATATAATATCAAAGGCCTACCTGGCTAAGGAGGGACCATTATGTCTGAATTTGATATGTATCTTTTAATTCTATCAAATGCTTCTTGACATTCCTCGATCCATTTGACCCTAGAATTCTTCTTTAATAACTAAAAAATAGGCTTACAAGTTGTTGTGAGTTGAGTGATGAATCTGCGGATATAGTTTAACCGCCCTAGGAGGCTAATCACCTAAATTTTGTTTTTTAGTGGTGGTAATTCCTAAATAGCTTTTATCTTTGAAGGATCTAATTCAATACCTCATCAGCTAACTACGAACCCCAAAATCTTTCTTGATGATACACCAAACACACACTTTGCTGGATTAAGCTTGAGACCACACCTGCCAAGCCTTTCAAAGAATTTTCATAGGTCTTTGACATAGTCCAATTTCTTTTTTGATTTGATAATAACATCATCTACATAAACTTCTATTTACCTATGCATCATGTCATGAAACATAGTGGTGATTGCCCTTATATAAGTTGCTCCTACATTCTTTAACTCAAATGACATGACTCGATAATAATATGTACCCCATGATGTGATAAAAGATATCTTTTCAGCATCTTCCTCGTCCATAATAATTTGGTGGTACACAATGTAACAATCCACAAATGATGCTAATTCATGCTTAGCAAAATTTCTAACAAAATGTGAATGCAGGGCAATGAAAAGTCATCTTTTGGACTTGCTTTATTCAAATCACGATAATCAACACACATTGGAACTTTGCCATCCTTTTTAGGGACTGGTACAATATTGGCTAACCATGAAGGATATTGAGCAACTCGAATGACCTTTGCCTCATGTTTTTTTTAGTAATTTTCTCTTTAATTATTATAATTATGTCAGTTTTAAGCTTTCTCAACTTTTGTTTAACTGGAGGAATTGTACGGTTAGTAATATTTTCATGATCTTCTAGATTGATTGCCTCTGTTTTGCTCATGTTAGGATTTGATTTATCCTCAAAATGTTCAAAATCATTGCTTACTTCTCTGAATTCTTCATCTTCATCATATTCGACTTCTTGATTTATTAGTTCAGGATTAGATTGGATTCTCAGGTGTCCTTCCCTAGGAATAATTACATCTTATCTATCATGTTTGAACTTGATCATTTGATGTAATGTAGATGGGACTCCCCAACCTTATGTACCTATGGTCTTCCCAATAACAAGTCATAGGATACCTCAATGGTCAACACTTGAAAATCTATTGCAAAACTAATAGGGCCTATTGTCAGTGTGAGCCCAATCTCACCAATGGCATTAGTTTTACCTCATTGAAAGCTCTAAAAGATACATTTTTAGGTTACACCCTTTGAATATTGATATTCAATTTTTGCAGAGTTGACAGATGGTAGATATTTTCACCAGAACCTCTATCAATTAGAACTCGAGTGATATAGGAATGCTCATGCTTTACAGTTATATGAAGGCCTTGGTCGTGTCCAATTTCTTCCATAGATAGCTCATCATAGAAAAATGTGATCCTATTTGCCTCAAAGATTCTGCTAGTAATTTTCTCCAGTTGACTTATAGTAACCTCCTTAGTAACCCGTGATTTATTAAATATTTTTTATTATAGTGTTACAATGCTCATCTAAGTGTAATAACAAAGACAACAAAGAGATATGTGCTGATGACTTGTTTAGCTGTTCCACGATGGAATAGTCTGGCAGTTTCATCTTCTTTTAAGATTTCTTTTGCTTCCTCCTTAGAAACTAGGCCCTTAACTAGCATTGTATCATTTATTACATGTTTAGTCTTTCTTAACTCCATCGGTGCATAGCATCTACCTGAACGGGTCAACCCTCCTATTATATCAACTTCGTCATTGATCTCTTTCCCCTTGTATGTTACAATGGTATGCTTATAATTCCAAGGAACAACCTTAGGTTTAGTCATTAGAAGTTGAGACACTGGCTTAACAATCACAGGTGAGGCAAGTGCCCCTTGCAAAACCAGGATAGGCTTGTTTGTTCCTTTGGTAGCAATTAGCTTTGGTTATTTTTGGCTTACCCAAGCATAATCAGTAGGTCCTTTCATAATTAGGACAGGCGCGCCGGATGGACCTAGCCCTTTATGAGTCTCTTCTATATTCGAGGGCATTATCTTTATCAAATCAACCATATTTGTTGCACTTTCTGCATCAGCTCTGACCTTAAGGTTAAGCTTGTATGGGATCGCCATCTCCTCGGAAACATGAATCACTTCCAACATATTGGTTTCATTATACACAGGCAATGGATTTTGATTGATGTTTGGATGCTCTGGTTTCTGCACTATGATTTGATGCGTATTGATCAAGTTTTGGATCGCCCTTTTTAAATGCCAACATTTTTCTATGTTGTGACCTAGGGCATCAAAGCAATATGCATATCTTTGGGAATAATGCAGGATTTGGGGGGGGGGAGATTCGGGACCTTTCTTTCAATAGGGCTCAGAACATTCAATGACCTTAATTTTTGGAATAAGCTAGCATATGATTCTCCAATAGGAGTGAAGTCATCCCTAGATGCCTTCTCCTTCTTATGCACTGGTTTAGGATGAAAATTAGCTTTAGTGGTGTTTTGGTAACTTTGTAGGGTGGGGGTTGAATTTGAGGACTTGTTGCATGCTATTATGGATAAAATGGGGATTGAACATATGGTTGTGAATTGTAAATGGGATACTGTGGATGCGGAGTAGGATATAGTGAGTTTTGAGAAGGAAAGTATTGTTGTGTGGGGTTATATTGATTATGTACATAGGTCCTGGGCCCTAATACAATGGTAGCCATATCTTCCTTCCTTTTCTTGCCTGCAAGATTTCCTGAGTCGTTCTGAAGCACTTGTGTAGTGGCTTTAGAAGTAGTTTGACTTGCAATCTTTCCTGATTTGATGCTATTTTCTACCATTTTCCCAACTTAAATAACCTCAGCAAATATTTTTCCAATGGCAGAAAGCAAATAATGGAAGTAGTCAGGTTCTTGTGTTTGGAGAAAGACATCGATTATCTCTTACTCCTTCATTGGGGGTTTAACCCTAGCAACTTTCTCCCTCCATCTAATCGCGAATTCACAAAAGTTTTTAGTGGTCCATTTTGTCATGTTTTCCAATGAGGTATGATCTGGAATGATGTCAATATTGTACTAAAATTGTTGCACAAAACACCGAGCCAAATCATCCCACGTATGCCAGTTGGCAATATCTTTATCTATAAAATATTCTGATGCAATTCCTACTAAACTAACTCCAAAATAGGCCATGAGCAATTCCTCTTTGCCTCCATCACCCCTTAATTGATTGTAGTACCTCTTCAAATGGGCAATAGGGTCTCCATTTTCCATTATACTTCTCAAACTTTGGGAGCTTAAACACGATAGGTAAGTGGACATTGGGAAACATGCACAAATTGTTGAGTGAGATGCCTTTGTTACCCCCTAATCCCTACATATCCCTCACATTTTGTTCCAAGCTTTTCATTTTTCTAGCCATTTCTCTATGCTCCTCAGTTTTAGTGGGTTTAATAACCTCGACAGAGGAACTATGATGATAAGAGCTTGGAATTTTAAAAGTTAGCTCAGGGGCATAGCCCTGATAATTTTGAACTTGAGATGGAGGATCATCATTGGATTTTGGCACTGACATTGGCTTAAGGACTAATTAGTTTGTACAGCTTACACGAAAAGAGGTTTACTTATCATTAGCATCGCCATGGGGCTTACAACGGATGTTCCAGCGGAGTTGGAGGGGTTAACCTATGGGCCAAATCTGGTTGTATAAATTGGATTATTTATTGGGAATGGTTTAGGGGATGACATATTCGATTTTAGATATTCATGGATTGAAGATGGTGGAGCATGTCCATCTATACAAGCTTCATACATTTCAGCCATTGATTGTCTCAACATCCTTACTTCTTCTATTATCACCTATTTCGATGAAACCATCTGGTTTTCATCATGGTCCACCTCTTTTCCATCTTGGCGGGACATTTTTCCTTTCCCTTTTGACCTTGTGTAGTATGGATGCGATTCTAGCTTAACCATGAACTATTCACCTTTAAATTACTTTAGTCCCTTCCTCTCTGTCTCCCAAACTCTCTCTTTGTGAAGTAGTAAGCAGATTACATTAAAAGCTTCGCATATTACAATCACATATGAAACATTTTTAATCTTACCTTGGGGGGCCGCATGTTTCATCCCAGCATATCTAGGTGTGTTTAACCTATTTTATTACTATAATAGTAGTCATTGTTAATATAAAATATACATATATCTTTTAGAAGGTTTTGATCGAACCCATTGGGTTTCCTACATATCATGCTAGTGCATGAGTCATATCTTTGCATAGTTTGAGGTGAATTTTTTTTAATTATATAACATATATATATTCTTAGAGACAAGTTTTTAAGAAAATAAGACATGAAAGGAGCATAACTTAAAATGTCTTTCAAAATATTTTGAGACATAAGCAACGTCACTAGAATTTAAATAGATTCAACTAGATAAAAGGTGGAATAATGGATGAAAGAAAACGACTCAAGCTAACAGAATGCAACAAAAACAAATCAAAACTATTAGACGCACATCCCAAGAACCAACCATGAGCATGCCCTCATCATTCTAATTCACAGGTCATGTGGTGTTACACATCCTCCTACCCCCATATATATATATATATATATATCCTACAAGGAGGTTATGATAAACTTGACAAAATCAAGTACCCTTGCCAGAAATGTTGCATGATTCATCTCTTCATAATCTAAGACCATTTGTGCAGCGTGGTAAGCCAGATGATAGACCTTCGTATGAAGCAACTTGCAAGTTTGATCTCACCCCCTATCTACTGGTCAAGAGTGCTAATTACATATTTACTACGTTTTTCTCGAACTAAGGCTGACTCTAATTCTTCTCTCAAATTTCCTCTCTCATGGATCCACTGGGACCTTTCTTGGTCAAAATCAGTCTAACTTTTCTGATCACATTCACTTAATTGTAGTTTTAGAGATGCCACTAGTTCTGCTACTTGTGTCCCCCTTACTTTCACCATCTTAATCTTCCCTTGAAGAAAAACTTCATTTTGAGCTGCCTTAGCCCTTTTTTCTTTGAGTTCTTCTTGTTGCTGAGTTAGAGGAACTTCAGCATGCTCCAAGTCTACTCTTAGTGCTTGATTAATGGAGAGGTAATCATACATGCCCAACTCGATCCTTATCTTTATCTCTACCTCATGATCAATTGGCCCTTTTACAAATCTCTCTGGTCTAATTTGCAAAGGCAGTTGTTTTTTGAACCAATCAGAGTACCATAGGTGAACCTCTCCTCTATCACGCTCCCTAACCATAGTTTCAAGTCCCATGACAAGACAACCATCCCAAATCTTCTAGACTAGTCCTTGAGGAGGTGGAGTCCCTGGTCTTATTTCAGACACAACCTCTTTCATTTCCTCAGTGATAGGGATAATCTATTGTCTTCCCAACTGATGTTGGACATGTAACGGTACATATGG
Organism: Solanum sejunctum; assembly: GCA_025642045.1. Taxonomy (NCBI): domain Eukaryota; kingdom Viridiplantae; phylum Streptophyta; class Magnoliopsida; order Solanales; family Solanaceae; genus Solanum; species Solanum sejunctum. The sequence goes on along the minus strand of JAOTQJ010184047.1, from coordinate 14,341 downwards.
TTAGACTCCCCTAATACCCTTCATCAATAAGAAAGGGCGAACAGATGACATGTGTATGACCTCTGACTAAGGGAAATAAGGAAAGTTACATGTGATATTATCTGACGTTAGTGAATATAAATGCTCGATCCATGCATTTACCCCTTCCGGGCAATCGTAGTTTTCCACCCTTTTAGCATGGCTTGTGATGTAATCAATACAATCTAGAATAAACCTTGACACCTTACGAGGCTGGTAGAGATGTTCTATTATCTATAGTTACAATAATATGTTGCAACCTTCAAAGAATCCCTTTCCCCTCTAGCAAGTTGTCAAGGCATGATAAATATCAGCTAAGATCATCGATATGATGGTATGACCCTCTTTCTCAACCAATACGTTTACTACCCCGGGTAAGTAGATATTAATTTTCTTATCTCTCCTTGGAAAGACCATTGTTCCCAAAAATGCTACCATAAAAGCAAAACACCTATGGACTTTCCATGTTTCAAAGCTTCCTTTGTTACACAGTTGTTTCCCAAATTGTTGGAACTGTTGGAACCCTTCCTGTTTTTCGTACCTATTACATAAAAACTATAATGAAATCTAGCCTTTGTCCAAGGATTTTACCTTGGTCTTGAAGATGTTCATATGGAGGAAGAATTTGTTGATGGAGATGTTCCTCAGAGCTGCGAGTTTTCGACGATGCAATTTTACCCCAAATCCAGTAAATCCAGTTGTTTCCTCCAAGGTTGGGGTGAGTTTGTAATTTGTGAAATGGAACACATTATTCGTAGGATCCCAGAAGGATATTAATGCTTCAATAATGTCCCTCATGGGATTTACTTGCACAATTTTGGTCAAGAAGCCCAAATACTTGAATATCTTTCCATGCTCTATTAGACCCATATCATTCCACCACACCAAAAGTAGCATAGGAGTACAATCCACGACCTGAATTGGTACATTTGCATCCTTTTTCCTCTTCTTTATACTTTCCATGAACTAGTGGAGACATATTGTATCTAGGATCTAGGAGGATGAGTCATAAAAATACGACTTATATTAGTCTTTAACAAAGAATTTTTGTGTGTTCTTAAGCAAACTTGTTATTTTGATGTTTGTTTTGTTGTTTTTCAGGAAAAATTATTGAGGCATGGATATAGGATGAATAAAGATAAAATGAATGTAAAGAGGCCAAATATTGGTATTTGGAAATGGCCCAGGCAACTTGAGAAGAATTGAGGCAAAGTGAGTGCCCACATGGACTTCCACAGCTCATGTGACTTCCCACGAGTCGTAAACTCCTTTGTGGCCGCAGACATGGCTATGTGGGATGGCGTCTTAGTGCAAATTGGCCAAGGCAAGCATGACGGCGTACTTCATGGGCCATGAGAAATGAGTCGGGCCATATGGCCAAGCATGATAGCATACTTCATGTGATGTGAGAAATGAGATAGGCCGTGTGTTGGCCCATCAAAGTGACGTGAAGGATTCACCATTGAAAAGCAAGAAACATATGTTAAGAGATAATAGATAATGCACTAAGCAGGTCGTCTGGAGTGGCACAGACCGCTCATGCTACTGTCAATGTGATGTGATTGCGTACCATCAAAAGTTGAAGATCCCACGCTAAGTGATGTGAGATGGGATGTGTCATAGGCCATGTGACCAACCACAATCTGTGACTTGGCTCATGACATCAAAGGAGAGCTGGAAAACGCTAAGGCCAAGGAGATGGTTCATTTCACAGACCGTTCAAACTCACACAGCCCGTGTATTGGCATTTGGAGAGGCTGCTGGAAAGGAAACAAAGTGTAACCAAATGGGCCATTTGGCGATCCGTTTACCATTTTACCGACCATTTGGTGACCATGTCCATGCCGATAAATTTTTCCTATTTTAATTAGGATTAGGTTTTCTTTATATATAAATAGCTATTTTATTTCATTTTACAGAGTTTAGGATGGATAGAGATAGAAAACATTGAAAAATACTATTTTTTAAGAGATTTCAGAAGATTTTGGGATTTTACTTATCAAGTTCAAGATTGTAACTTGTGGATTCATCGATTCTTCAATACTAAGTCATTTATTAAGAATTCCTTGTGTAATTACGAGTTTTATTCCTTGAATATGTTAGGCTAAACCCACAACTAGGGTTGTGGGAACCATGGCAAATCAATAAGATAAGTGAATATGGGGTAAATATCAAGATTGATTAGCGTATATGTCGTGGTAATCTTCATTATAATTTATTCCTTGATGAGTTGATGGATTAAGGTAGGCCTTTATTCATTACATGCCAGAAAGGGATGTTTTGATTGGGAAAAGAGTTCTACAATGGAAATTCAAGGTTTTTTAACCTAGTCTAAGTTTTTGATATCGAAAGGTCATGAATGATATGCATTTAAGAGGGACCTAGAGGTGAATTAGATGTTACATAACTTGTTAGATCATATATACATAATCATGAATGAGCTACCCACCTGATTCGGCTATCGCATTAGATGTCATGGCGAACACAATCCTTGCTTCGCATAAATTATTCAAAATATAGTCATTCTTGCACTCATTTATTGCTTTAGTCTAGTAAAGTAGTTTGACAAACCAAAACCCACTATTTACTTTATGCATTTTTTTCGGGAATAGATATTACATCTGAAAAAGATACTGATATACACATTCTCACCCATTCCTTGTGGGATCAACCTCAACTCTGGTTGAGTTCTATATTTGATCAACAACCTCTGTACTATTCCATTTGGAGTGTAAATTTGGGTGTATTAAATTTTGGCACCATTGCTGAAAATATAAAAGTTGTAGACATAATGCCTAGGTACGATGGCCAAGGTTATAATTATGATGAGGAGGTGAACTTCTTAAGCAGTCAAGAGGGTTAACAACCATGTAATGGCAGTAATCAAGGTTGGAACTATAGTTGTGATCAGAACTATCAAGGAAACTGGAAGAATAGAGACGACTATAGAAACTGAGAGCGCCAGAATGATGATAGGGGAAACTCTAAATTAGAAGAGATGATGGCAAAGATGCTTGAAAAAGTTGAGTCCACTGAGTTAGGAATGCGAAATATAAAAGGGGAGATGTCAAATATTCGACAGTTGGTTGACTCGCATTCTACCTCGATCAAGTAATTAGAGTAGCAAATGGGGCAACTATTAGATGCCATAAATCATAGGAATGTTAGGTCACTTTCGAGTGACACTATTCTGAACCTGAAAAATGATCGTCATTGCATGGCAGTAACTACAAAGAGCTGTAAGGTGCTCTTTGACCCTGCTATACCCAGTAATATAGGTTTAGATGCAGCTATGAGCAAGATGCCTTACCCCAAAGAGGCGCATGTTGATGATTTGAGTCAACAAGCAGAGGTGACACCAGTAGAGCTTGAGATTAGTAAAGAGCCTGAGGTGACACCAGTAGTGACCCAACCTCTGCAATCATTCCTAAGACACGACCATAATTCCCACAGAGTCTATAGAAGAAGGTTGAGGATGGCAAGTTTGAGAAGTTCTTTTCCATGCTAAAAGAGATTTTAGTGAACATCCCTTTAGTGGAGGCACTTGACCAGATGTCGGGCTATGCTAATTTTGTGAAAAACTTAATGACTAAGAAGAGGACAAACACAATCGATCCGACAAACAATCTTTACCATTGTAGTGCCATTGCCATAAGTTCTTTTGTAGAAAAGAAGGAAGATCTAGGAGCTTTCACTATCTCGTGTACCGTTGGAGCATTTGATTTTGCAAGAGCTTTATGTGATCTGGGTGCCAACATCAACTTGATGTCTCTAGCAATTTACAAGCAGCTAGGCTTAGGATCCCCTACACCTACTACAATGAGACTACTCATGGCAAATAGATCAGTATAGCAGCCCATGGGGTTTCTTTGTGATATGCTGGTTCGTGTGGGCCAATTCATTTTTCCTATGGACTTTGTTATTCTAGACTGTTAGGATGATTTTGTGGTTCCCATCATCGTTGGGAGACAATTTTTAGCTACTGACAGGGTATTGTTAGACGTAGAGCGAGAAGAGCTAACTTTCAGACTCAACACAAAAGAGGTGAAGTTCAATATGTGCACTACAATTAAAAGACCTAGAGAGGTGGTGGTGATGTCTATTCTAGATGTTGAAGATGATTGTATTTCTGAGATCCCACTTAAGGAAACAGTAAGTGTAGACACACTAGCAATGGTGTTGATGAACTTCCCAGATAATGGTATTATCGGGTATGCAGACACCATGAATTCATTGCAATGTAGGGGAACCAGGCCACTTATCCACAAAAACTTGGACTTAGACCTGCAGAATAGGTCCACACCTCCAGCTAAACCTTCCATTGAGGAGCTTCTGGCAGTGGAGCTCAAAGAACTACTGTAACACCTTAGTTATATATTTTTGGGTATTGACAACACTCTTCCTGTGATTATAACTGCAGATTTTCATGAAAACCAGGTGGAGGCATTGGTAGGGGTCCTTCAAAAGTTTAAGCAAGCTATTGGTTGGACCATTATGGATATCATAAGGATTCCTCTAGGGATATGCGTGCACAAGATCAAATTGGAGGATAATTGTATGCCCAGTATTGAGCATCAGCACATGCTGAAACCACCTATTCAAGAGATGGTGAAAAAGGAGATCTTGGTAGCAGTGGACTATATCTCTAAATGGGTGAAGGTGGTTGTATTGCCAAGTAATGAGACAAAGAGTGTTGTCCAATTTTTGAGGTGGAACAACATTTCCAGATTTGGGACACCTAAAACTATCATCAGTGATGGGGGTTCTCACTTCAGTAACATGGAGGGTTTTCTATGCAGCACTCGCAAAATATAGGGTATGATAGCACAAGGTTGCCACACCTTATAACTAGTAGACTAGTGGACAGGTTCAATTATCTAACAGAGAGATCAAGGAAATCTTGACCAAGTCAGTTGGTGTTTGGTAAAGCATATCATCTACCCGTGGAATTGGAACACAAGGAACCTTAGGCTTTGAAGAAGCTCAACATAAATTAGGAAGAGGCTGCTGACTTGAGACTCGAATAGCTCAATGAGTTGGATTAGTTTAGCCTCTAAGCATATTAGGGTGTAACACTATACAAATAAAGGATAAAGGCCCAGCATGACAAGCATATTGCCAGTGGAACTTCGGTGTTGGTGACAAGGTCTTATTGTACAACTTCAAGTTGAGACTCTTCCTAGGTAAACTCAAGTCAAGGTAGTCTGGCCCATACACGATTAGCTAGGTCTTTCCCCATGGTTAAATGGAGCTAGAAGCAGAAAATAGGGATTAGTTCAAGGTGAATGGGAAGAGAGTGAAGAAATACTTGGGTGCAGCAAAATAAGACTTACTAATTGAGGTCTTGCTTCTTAACAAAGTCTAAGAAGTCAAGATAATGCATAGTGTCGCGACGTTAAATCAAGCGCTCTATGGGAGGCAACCCATGCATTGTAATATTTATAAAAAAATTAAATTAATTAACAAATAGCTCATGCATTTTTCTTTTTGTTATTCATATTTTTAGGTAAGTCAGAAGCACACAAAAGGAGGGAGCTGGACGTTGTAACAGATGAAAGTTGGCAAAGTATAACGCCATGTTCTGTTGCATAGGCCATCTGACTTGGGACGATTCGTGGGGCTGCTTGTATGGTGTTATGCTCATAACATAGGCATGTTATTGAGGTAATAGTGTTGAAGTGTGACCGCATGGGCTATTGAATGACCCATCTATGCTCACATAGCCCGTGTGACACGTCGTCTGGCATATGCGCATGTGGAAGTTATTTATTCATGAAAATGGCCAAGTGCTACTGCATTGCTGGTCTAGACAGATCGTGCACTATGTCACGGCTCGTCAGATGAGCCGTCTGGTTGTACCAACATAGATAAAGCCAAGCAAGTGGGAATTTCATCAAGGCCAATCAAAAAGGTGCTTTAGATGAATTGTCCTATGGCTAACGGCTCGTGGGTTACACCGTCCAGCACATGCATGTGTGGCCCAGGTAAGTGTTGTCAAAGTTCAATAAAGCAGGCCCAACAAAGGATCCAAATAGAGCATGACATATGTCACGGGTCGTGTGGCCACTCGTCTAGTCAGCGTTGACCAGTCAAATGCTTGACCAAGGGTTTTTAAATCCCCTTACTTTGTCCCAATTACTCACTTTTCACTTTTCCTTCTCTCTCTAACCACATGACTCCTTCACTCTTTCTCACTATTTCCTAATATTTTACATCTTTTTAGTGCTAATTCGTGAGTTCATCACACGATTCATACCTTAAACCAAGTGTGTGTCTCAGGTTTTTCAATCAACTCCTCTTCTTCATTGCTATTTACTAAGTAAAAACCTAATTTCTCTATATTCTAATGTTGATTTTGGGTGCTTGCATATGTAGATCTTAGTCAAAGATTAGGTCTTTCTCAATTCAAAGTATCATAATTTACATTGTTAATTTGGGGCGTGCATGTGGTGGTGAAAACCACCATTGTTGAGCTCTTAAGGTCTAAACCATGAAAAGTGAGGATTTTTGTTGCTTTTTAGCATAAATTTTGGGGAAATTGACTTTTATATGATATATTGTATTGATGTAATCATATTTACAGTGGGGTGAAATGGCATGAACTTGTGTGTATGTGAATATTGATACGAATAATGGCCAAAGGGGGGCTGGACGGCCGGCATAACAACTTGTGTCATGGCTTATGGACCATGTAATGGCCTGTCTCGTGCCATTCATCAGATCAACGACCAAGTGGCCCTGGATGAGCCCTTTCACGGATTGTGTCTCATTACACGGGCTATGTAGGGTCTCATTCACCTCGTTCCACCTGCATTATTTTACATAGGTTCCTTTGAAATTTTAAGTTATACATTTTCTTGAGTGCAATGGCCCTATGATAGACTCAGTGATGGGATTCTTAAGGGTTATTCTTACTTTTATGGAACAGGGGAAGTCTAAGTACCCGCTAGAGTGTCAACCTAAACGTGCAATAATTTTTAACAATGTGTATTCCTTTGTGGCACTTATAGGTATTATGGGTCCATGATGCAACTTAGTCAGACGCACTAAAAGGGACAAGCTTGTGTCACGCCTCCATGACTCCCTAGCTATATCATCTAGTAATCAGGCTGGGAGTGACTCAGGTTGATGACTCCTCCAGTGGGTTCGAAGTTCACTATAGAGGCGATGTCTCCGTGCACTCTCCCCGTGCTATGTTGTCTGTGCATCAGGCTATCGCAGAGCACCCCAAACTAAAAAGGGGGGCCCTTCCACGAGAGTTGAGGAGGAGGTAGCTATCCCAAAAATAGGAGAACACTTCAGACCTGGATGAGCAGGGAAAAAATTTAGAGTCTGAGGGTTATGATACTAAAGAGAAGGTGAATGAGGTCAAACTTCGAGACATTGATGACAAGGCTATTCATTTTGTGGTCTCCCAAATGATTGACCCCGAAACTGCCAGGGCACTTATCGTCTTTCTGAGGGGCCAATAGACAGTCCCAAGCACTAAGGATATCTACACTAACAGACTTACAAAATGTTCTGGGGGATTCAAACTGTGACAGTCCTTCCAAAGGTTCGAGAAATCACTGACGAACTTGACAGAGTTCTGAACATCAAAGACACTTTTAATTCGTATAATGTTTGGTAAGATGGCACAATCACTAGGGTAATACAGGCCCACCATTGTTGAAGAGTTCTAATCTAACTATATTGCTAGCCTCCTAAACTAGGTGGAGGGTACCCAATTAAGAAAGGTGAAGAGACAGGTTGCCCTTACTAGTTCCCTGAGGTCACATGTAATGGTGTGTGGTACATGAGTGAAGATATCAGAAACCACCATCAATCGATTTTTATTTTTGACAAACTACCAAGGTCTTTCATATGCCCAGTTTATAGATAGACACATGAAGATTATGGATGTTGTGCAGATGTCTGATTCATCATCTAGGGTAGCACTATTAAGATGGATCGCAGACTGAATAGCCATTTATGGGGCAGAGACGCGTTGGGTCACATGCACTAAGTATCCTAATGCCAAAGTATCATTGACATTTGTTGTAAGGTTTTGGTGGTTGGTGGTGCAGGCTAGGTTGTGGCCTAAAAGAAATGATAACATAGTCCAGCCTTTGTATGCTTCTCTAATAGCATGTCTGATGTCTAGATATGGAGTAAATATGGGCTTAATTATTGCTTTCGAGATACTGTACTGAGCTTTATCTGAGAGAGCTAGCATGCCATTCCCTTGCCTGGTTCGTGCCCTTTACAAATAGGCCAATGTTCCTACTACTCATTTTTTGGACAAGAAGATAGCTTCCAAGGGCGTAGCCAACATTGCCCTAATTAAGGATGTCCAGAACCCTCTCATAAGGAGCAGAACATGATCACTAGGGGGGCTGACAAACTTCCCATCTGCACCTCCACAATAACCATTGATATTTCAGGACTACACCACCGCCCCACCATCAGGCGCGGCTTCTAAGCAGCCTGAGGGTATTGGTGTGGCTCCTCCAGTGCAGCAAGGGTACACATATATGCCTTACAAGTTTTTGTCCAAATAGGAGGTGGACCAGTGGTAGACATGCGCTATTGTTGATCAAATTGTTGAGAGGATTCTGTAGGTTGTCCAGCCTCATCCGCTGCGGGTGGTAGACCAACGTAATGAAGCCCTTCTGAGCCGAATCACTATCCTTCAGTGATAAGCCAACACGTCAGAGGGATACTTCCTTAGCATGCTCGGAAGTATGACTGAGGATAAAATGAATGATCTGGTACAAACAATGCATGGTATGAAGGCTTATATTGCAAAGTTGACTGCCCAAGCCCTTGCACCGGCCCCACCTCCAAAGTTGTGGATGAACCTATTCAATATACCCATGACACTGGTTCTGGATGAGATATGGGGTGTTCGACCAGTCCTATCTGAGGCACCCGCGCCACCCAATGAGCATCTAAGGAGGAAGGATAAGGTTAAGCGATGCAGACACCAAAAGAGTCCTCCTCGTGACCCATATAAGGAAGAAGACCGACAGATGCGCAAGGCCACCAGGGTCCAGCACCAAGCAGCAGCTAAAAGGGCAGAACGAGAGTAGCTTGCTGCAGAGGAAACACAAATAGGAGCCTCCGGTATCACCTTAGGATTTGGTGCTACATATGCTGATGATGATACCCCAAGAGGGTCTGGTCCTGCCAACACTGCTGATGCCTAGGGTGTCCCAGGTTTGCTCTATCCCTTATCTATTCCTTAACTTGTGTTATAGTGTAGTAAGGGTATTACACTATGTTCTTAAAAGGGGGTGGGGCATCTAGCCAATTGAGAGATTTTTTTTGCCATGTTTCTTTTCGCTCAAGTGTATTATCTAGTAGAATTGGCATGTTTAGGTCATATTATTTATGTCAATATAAGTGTTCACAGAAGTCTAGGGTAGCCCTTGTGTTGATTGTTGTGATGTTCCATGTTAATAATGCTAAGTATACATATGTTTACATCTCATCCTAACTAACATGCATGATTATGTTAAGTATTTTTTGTGTATGGTTGGTATTTTGATGAATGAAGTAGGCCTACATGATTTAGTACCAACTAGTGTAGAAGATGTGCCATGTGTGTGAGCTAATTGAAAAATTCCAACGATGCACTGGTGAGACATATTGCTTTGTTAATCCAACTGAAATAATTAAATGACTAGATTAGGGTGGGATCTTAGGTTGTTGTTGTTAAATAGTCACTTAGCCAAGAAAAATTGACCAACCAAATGAAATTGTCCCTTGAACCAAAAGTTAAGCCTAAATGGGCCTTTTCTTTGTAATCACCCAAAATTCACTTCCCCAATCTATCTGTTGATCTCTGTTTTGGCCCTTATATCTCCAAGGACATTGTGAACCTTTGGCTAAGGCAAAAGCCTAAGTTGCAGGTGGCTTATGTTGTCCCTGGTCCATTAGAAAGATATTGTGAACCTTAACCCAAGACAAAGGCTTAAGTTGAGGGTGGCTACTGCAGGGAGAGCAGAAAAATGAGTGTGGAAAACAATAAAGTGATAAAAAGAGAAAAAGAAATAGGTTGTGACAGTGAGCAAAGAAATGGGAAAAAAAAGAATAAAAATGAGTGAATGAGCAAGGAAATCACTTCCTGTACTAAAGAAAGCCGGAAAAATAGGGGCAAGAAAAGCTGGTGAACAAAAAGCAAATAGCTGAGTTGAAGTAAATGTCTGGGAGAGGCCATTTAGTCACTTTAATCCTAAATATACCTCACCCGAGCCTGAGGCTATGTTACAAGCCGAAAATGTCCTAATGTGATCCTAAAAAGGTTATTCAAGAGTTAAGGTGGTGAAAACAAGGACAAGTTCATAATCTATACATGTGTGTCCACTGGAAGTCATTTCTAAGAATGGGTGACTACATTCTAGTCTCTTTTTACATGTTTTCGTTGAGTGTGAGACTTCTTTGCAATGAGGGCACTATCTTTTGCATTAATTAATTGCTAACTTAACTAAGGTCTCTTTTTTCCTATTCATATGTGGACTGACCATGCATGCATAATATTTGCCTTAATCTTTGTGGGTCCATTTGGAGTGTGACCACATTTTTGAACTTATTAGTGAGGCATATATGTTGAAATATTGTGGGGCGATCCATAGTCTAAGTGAGTACTTATGTTTATACATTGCTTGGTTATGTTGTTACTGCTTGAGGACAAGCAATAATTCTAAGTTGAGGGTGTTAATGAGTTGTAAAAATGCGACTTGTATAATGCTTTAGACAAAGAAATTTTGCATGTTCTCAAGCAAACTTGTTATTTTGATGTATGTTTTTGTCGTGTTTTAGGAAAAATTATTGAGGCATCGATACAGGGACAAATGAAGATAAAATGAACGTAAAGATGCCAAAATATGTGTATTCAAAAGCAGTTTAGTCAACTATGGAAGAATTGAGTTGAAGTGATTGTCCGCGTAGACCACCACGACTCGTGTGACTTCCCTTGAGTCACGAGGTCCATCATGCCCTCACGCTTGGCCATGTGGACAGCGTGGCAGTGCAAAATGGCCAAGGCAAGCATGACGGCACACTTCATAGGCCAAGAGAAATGAGACGGGCTGCGTGTTAGCTTGTCAAAGTGACATGAAGGAATCACTAAGAAAAGCAAGATAAATGTGTTAAGGTATGCTAGATGACGCACTAAACGAGTTGTCTGGACTGACACGACCATTCCACCAACCGTCAATGTGACGTGATCGCATACGATCGAACATTGAAAGTCTCGCGCTAAGTGATGTGAGATGGGAAGTGTCACGGGCCGTGTGACCAACCATGGTCTGAGACTTGGCTCGTGATATCAAAGGAGAGTTGGAAAATGCTAAGGAAAAGGAGCCAATCCATTTCACAGACCATCTACTGGAGCATAGAGAGGTTGCTGGAGAGGAAAAAAGTGCAACCAAATGGACCGTTTGATGGTCCGTTTACCTTCACATGGACCGTTTGGTGATTTGTGTCCATGTCGACGAATTTTTCTTATTTTAATTAGTTTTAGGTTTTCTTTATACATAAATAGTTATTTTATTTCATTTTTACAGAGTCTATGGTAGCTAGAGATAGAAAACATAGAAAAATATTATTTTTTGATAGATTTCACAAGATTTTAGAATTCTGCTTATCAAATTCAAGATTGTAACTTTTGGATTCATCGATTCTTCAATAGTAAGTCATTTATTAAGAATTCCTTGTATCATTATGAGTTTTCTTTCTTGAATATATTAGGTTAATCTCACAACTAGGGTTGTGAGAACTATGACAAATCAATAAGATAGGTTAATATGGGATAAATCTCGGGATTTATTTGCATATATATCATAGTAATCTTCATTATAATTTCTTCCTTGATGAGTCGATGTATTAGGGTAAGCCTTTATTCATTACATCTCCAAAAGGGACGTTTTGATTAGGAAAAGAGTTCTACGAATAAAATTCAAGATTTTTAACCTAGTCTAAGTACTTGAGACCAAAAGGTAAGAGTATTCTAGGATTGAAAAGGGTTAGTATGCATATGTTTGGATACTGAAAGGTGATGAACGATATGCATTTAAGAGGGACCATGAAGTGAATTAGATGTTACATAACTTGTTAGATCTTATATTCGTAATCATGAATGAGTTTTCCACTAGATTCGGCTATCGCATTAGATGTCATGGGGAAGAAAATCCTAGCTTCACATAAATTATTTGAAATCTAGTCGTTCTTGCACTCATTTATTGCTTTAGTTTAGTAAAGTAGATTGAAAAAACAAAACCCCCCATTTACATTTTGCACTTTTGTATCAGAAATAGATATAACATTTGAATATGGTGCTAATAGATTCATTCTCACGCATTCCCTATGGGATCAACCTCAACTCTGGTTGAGCTCTATATTTGATCAACGATCGCTTTAATATTCCGTTAGGAGTGTAAATTTGGGTGTATCAGAGAAGAGGAAAAGTCAAGGAACATCTATACCTACAAGAGACCTAACTTAACGACCACTTAGACTATTACTCAAGCAGATGTAGAACGACAATGAAAATATTTTTTAGGTCTAAGGATTTGGAGAGAAAGAGGTTAGGGCTCATTCATGCAGGGTGAATATTTTTTTGAATGTCGCAACCTGACTTAAACGACCAAACTTAAAATACATTTTGACCAAACTTAAAAAATAATGTATACGCACTGACGTAATTTTCATGGCGACATTTTTGCTTCCTACTCCAACAATAATTAAGTGTGCCTGATGATTTTATTTGAAAGCTGCACGCTTAGGAAAACTTTAGTGGTGTGTTTAAATGTTTGTGGCAATTGTAATGCTAAGATTATATGAAATAAAAATTACTTAAAATATCATTAATTTTATACATGGATTAATTTAGGAAGATACAAAATATTGTTATACCCCATTTATTGTTTCACTGTTATTATCATTATTATTATTATTATTATTATTATTATTATTATTATTATTATTATTATTATTATTATTTAAAAGGACAGATTTGTAAAACAAATGAGCAATATATTTTCATTTGCATATGAATATAACAATCTCTTTAAATCGTTGGTTTTGCAGAGGTAAATTATCAAAAGAAATTATTTTATTAATTTTGACGAGGTAGCCTAAGTCGTTCAACAACCTATGTTATCCCAAGAACACTACAAATAACATACAAGATGCACATACAGGTTAAGTAAAAAGGGACACCTGTCCTAGATGGAACCGACCCCTATGTCGAGTCCCACTAAGTCAAATGCGAATGATGAAAATAGGCGGACCCTAATAAGGATACACACGAATGTGCTAAAGTTTGACTAGGTCTAAACTTTATAGAAATAGGTATCTAGACTAGGTTTACTCGGGCGGAGATTCAAGCCAGGTAGGGAAATTTTATCAATAGCAGTGCTATTCCTACTTTCTTGCTGGTCCAACCCTGCCTAACATGTGCAACTAATAATCCTTCATTGGGTTCAAAGACGCTCCAGCTTTATCTACTGCATTCCTGACTACCCTATGCTTTCAGAGACTCAGACGGGTGCACGAGAGAAGATAGTTTATAAATCATGCAACTACAATACAAGTGAGCAAATACCACATTAAGCCAACGAACACAATATATCCAAATAAATAGAACAAATATCAATCAATATAACAAAGCTCAAATTTAGATTATCCCCAGCAGAGTCGCTAGTCTATTACACTCCTGTTTTCCCCCAACAGGTATAGATTTTGGAAAATAGTGTTTTTCCACTTAGAGTGACGTTATTGAAAAGGAATTATATTTTAGTTTTTAGAGTCGCCACTTGTAATTCAGTTTCGGTAATCCAAATCACCTTATTTAGATACCTAATCAAAAGGAAGTTGACTCTTTTATATTAGTCTACGAATACAAAGATCCGTTAAGGAATTCTAGTGACTGAGGGCAAGGTGTTAGGCACCCCTTGAGTCCCGTGGTTTTAGGACGGTCGATTTTATCAACCTATACTTGTCTTATATTATTTTTAGATAAAATGTGTCTATGAGCCTTAATTCGTTCATTTTTTATTAAAAAGAAATATATAAATTTTATGAGTCTCAACTTAGATGCGTCGCCGCATTCTTAATTTAGACGTTAGAGGCATGATTGCCTTCTCTATATTAAGAATTCTCTATAATCAAATTTTAATCTTGATTAAAGAAAAAGTTGATTATTAAACTCATTTGGGTCATGGTACCTCACTGCATCCTTGAGGAAAAAATTTGCATCTCCACAAAGATGTGTAACCACATTCTTTATGGAGAATAAAATTTTATTTTTTATTATTATTAATAAAATATTATTTTTAAT
>JAOTQJ010184015.1:0-22634 GCA_025642045.1 Solanum sejunctum | reverse complement strand
ATTCCACTTTGGAAAGTCAAAGAGCAGGGATTCTTCTGTCAGGAACGAAGTCGCTCCGACACGCCTCTCTCCTTACAAGAAAGTAGATTTTCTCCCCTCTCCTTACGACGAAAGGGAAGGAACAACCATTCATTTATCCTGCAAAACATGAGGTTGATCTTATATAAATGTGTTCTATTCAAACTGAAAAAATCAAGTAAATGAAACTGAAACAAAGTAATTAATGAAACTTGTGAATTAGACTATGCAACTGGGTGAGATATAATATTTTCGATTTGTTTAAAGCAATTATTCTTTATTAGATATTTTCTTTGTTTGGGCCTATTGGGTTAAATCTTTTTTGGTTGCTTGCTAAGGCTCGAAAATCTCTCTTTTGCTCCCTGTCTCAATTCTGATTGATTAAGCATTTCTAATTCGTGAATTTCTAATGATCATCATGTTCTGCATGCTGGATCTACTCTAAAGTTAAGTAGTTATACTTACCTTTTTCTTTACTAACTTTATTACATATGCAATTCTTGTTGGTCCATACCCTCTGCTTTTACCTTCAGTCTTACCGTCTTTCAGCTGACCTTTCCAAACCATGCTTCGGGGCCTATCTCTTGGAACAAGCTTCTATCCATTTTGGCTAACTTGTCTAAGGGGAACAGAAGAATTAAGCAACCGCTCAGACATCCATTCCCTTTGCACTTCGACCAGCGAGATCTAGTAAAAAAGTATCGCAGCTGCTCCACTTTGCTTTGACCTCAAACATTCTAATATACTCTTGGAATTAGGTCTGTATTGGGAGCCTACTTGGAAAAGTACGAGCTTGTCAGTGTTGAAGGAAAGAGGCTTTCATGAATAAAGATTTCCCGGTAGCAGTCTTCTCTTCCTATCACTGAACTTCGTTCTACAAAGATGATCTCACGATCATCGGGCCGGGAGTAGGAGCGACTTCGTACCTCCATATAGAAAGACTTGAAGTTAGATCTTCATGCCTCCTTGACTTCTTGACAACTTTTTTCTTGCAATTTGAAGTTTCTAGTTACTCCGGTAGTATATTAGTTGTTCCTTTATACTTTACTTGGATCTATTTCTATGCTATTCAGGAACAAATATGTACGGAATAGAAAGATCTGGGGAATAAGCATCAGCAAGAAAGAGAGAATGGAAGAGGTCCCTTGGCCATCTAAGAGGCAATTCCAGCTTCGTATAAAGGTCACGATCAATATCGTCACTAGCATCAAGATTGTCACTATCATCAATATCGACCTCATCAAGAAGAAAACCTTTAGACTTGTTATCCATGTTCAGAAATACCGTAATGAAAGGAACATAGAAGTTTGTCGCTAGGTATTTGACCAAATAGGATCGTCCAGTTCCTATAGAACCTATCACTAAAATACCCCTAGAGGGGGATAAGGCTAAGCGGAGCGAAAAGGGTTTTCCATGAGATGGGAAATGAAAACGATTTTCCCCACACGAAGTTTGTGAATAAGTGATTGTCTGATAATGAGCAAGGAATATCTGTCTTTCTGCTAAACCGGATGGATTGAACTTGAAATTCATTAGATGCTTTTTATGAATGTCAACTAAGTATCATTTTTAATTTGCTCCCGTTTGTTCAATCATTTGATAACCAACGTCATTCTTTGATAAATGATCACTATGAATCAGACTCAATAACATTTGATCAATAATATTTTCTGTCATTAAGGTGGAGAAATGAACCAAGAATGATTTTTCTTCATCATCAATCCAATCCCCATTCAGAAAAGAAGAAGATTCTCGCAGGCCAATTTACTGCTTACTTTAATGGAGATGGGGCCTACAGATCGCTTCTGAGTGAGCTTTCTTCCTTATTTCAATTTACTCTTCTTATCAAACCCTCCTGCCCCTCACAATTCTCCAGTACAAAAAGTCCTTCTCTTTCAGTTGTGGTCTACCTAACCCACCCTTAGCGAAATATCAACGGCCAACTGGGTTCAACTTTTCAGGGTATTTGCAATGGAAAAATTCTAAAAAAATCAATGAATTTGACTGTAAAAAAAGCAATCTTCGTCTGCGCAGGAAAGGAGGCACTTTCTTTTACTTAAACTTAGTAGTCTTCTCGGATGCTTCTCGGTTTTTGTCTACTTCTCCTGCTAGGTAGCCTTTGAATCCAAAATTCCTCGCTGACAACCCGCGAATCAGAGAGAAAGTTAGAGGCAAAAAAAGGTTCTCTCTTGGGGCGTCCTGGCACTCGATCAAATTCCTTACTTGACCGGGAAAAAAGCCAGTGCCGCATTTGGTATCTTTCTTCTAAAAAATACAATTGATTCTCGTTAATACCATAGCGGATCAATTCCAACGAGCCTTTCAAAGGGCCTCGGGTAGGGCTGACCAGAAGTATGAGTAGGGGCAGGCCCCTTAACATCTCAGATTCATTAAGGAATCAGATCCTTAGTAGAGGCATCCTGAGCCAATGCCAGCAATTGACAGCCCCGCCATTGATTTCCTTCAATAATGCCTTCGCTTCACTGGATCCATACAACTGAATGCTCGGTTTGGCCCCTTTACGAGCTTAAGCTGGTTTTCTTCTCTGCTCCGACTCTCATGTAGGAAAAGAGCTTAGGCTATTCCTCGACCAAAGGGTTCAAGAGCTTAGTACATACTTGTGCTAAGGAAGAGGATGTCCCTGCTTCATTTTTGGTTCCCGATTCAATCTTCACCTTTCCTAAATGAAGAAAGAGAGTGAAAGAGAAGATATTAGTGCAATAGGTAAAGAGGTACGACAAACTATCTTTGTTCGGTTCGGCAGAAGAAAGCCGAGAAAACAAACAAATAGGAAGAGCACTATGCAAACTTATAATTAAGCAAATATATAAAAGTTATCACCACCTCAAGTAGTAAAACAAAGTCGTTATGGCTATGTTACTAACATAGACAACTATGATTGGTATTCATTGATAGGAGTGATGGCTTTCTAATCATAGTTGGTACTGCCCATATTCACTTCGGCATGCAAGGAAGACCTTCGAGAAGAATCACAGGTTTTCTTCTCTGCAAAGCTATCAATGCTTTATTCAAGATCTTGAGCAGTCGATCATTCATTCTCCCTCCCCAGTGGATTTTGAAAGCTTGACATGAAAGAATAAAACAAATAGGAGAAAAAAGTACGAGGATATTTACCTATTTAGCCTTAGAGAAAGGTGACTTGGTAAGACCTGAATCTGGAATAGAGATTTGAAGAAGAATTGGTTTTTCTTTAGCGGGAATGGCGACACCTTTTTATTTAGCAATTGCCGCCCTGCTTAATAGAAATAGGATGCACTTACCGACCGGTGAACGAGAAGAGCTGGGTTAGCCATTGAGAAAGGAATAGTCAACTCTACCCATGTGAGGCCTCGTAGCTAGGAAGAACCATAGAAGGGGACGGTTATATTAGAACATCGATGGAAAGGTCGAGAGGGCACCTAAAAATATCTTTAGAAGCCATATTAGGAAATTCTCGTGTTCGAGCAAATGCAATGCGATATCCAAGCAAAAAAGGGCTGGGGTCCGATCTGCTCATACATCACTAAAGAAGATAAGAATCCATATATATGGGGGAAGATGTCAAAGGCCCATGTTATGGAAGTAGTAGAGGCTTGCGAGGGAAAGGAAAAAAGAGGGGCGTGGAAGAAGATGAATCACTGGGCAGGGTGTTATCTAAAAGATTTCAACAAAGTAATTAATTAATGTAAATCAAGTTAATCATGCAACGTCTAAAGCAATTCCACTATGAAACTTTGAATGAAACTATGAAACTGAACTATGGGTTCTAAATGAGATATTATCTTTCTTAAAAGTAATTAATTCCACTATTAAACTTGTTTAAATTCATTAATTCCACTTAATAATTATACTATTCAACTTTGAGCTTTTCATTTCCCGCTGCGTTTACACTTTCATTTTTTAGCTTTTTTCAAACGATTGCTTTTTCCTATTTTATTGCCTTTTGGCGCAAAATGGAGGAGAAGCTTGCTTCTATGAAAGTGACGGACCAGCTCGTGAGCCAGAAGAATGTTTTCACTTATGTTCCTACCTTTAAAGAAAGCCGCGTGAAGGGGACCCACTAACTCATCAAGCACTTTCCTAAGCCGATTCACCAATCTTTTTGACATTTACTTTACAATGAAATAGGTCTAAACTACTTTCGAAGAGACAAGACCGGATAAGGCGCATCCAACCCTTCTATGCATTTTTATGTCTATAAATTGACTATAAGCAGAATGTTCCTAACCTCTTGGTAGTTTTGTCGGTAACCTTTTAGACGTCAGATCAATTCTAGCTCGCAAGGCATGTGAAGAAGGGACTAACTAACTAGTTTATCATAACGAAATGCCTCCCAATTGTTAATGTTAACATCTAGGTATCAAAGATGAAAGTAAGTGCTAGCAGGATATATAATATTTACCGTTCCCTGGGTCTTCTCTTAGAGTTTCTCTTTGATTCAAAATGGGAGTTGCACGTTAGCACTTGACTTTTTGACTTCTCTGGCATATCAGGTCTTTTCTCTTTCCATTTCTTGGGGGGTATAAGCTAATATATATAAAGCTCCCCCTTTCTTTTCTTTTATCATTCCCTAGCCTATCAACTAAGCTCTTCAAACCTGCGATTCATATTGACGGACTATCCAGCCAGAAATCAAAGTCTTTTAGCCATGGATGATATTATTACCTTTCTTGCTTGACTCGAGAGGATTAAAGAGAAGACAACGCCATATTAATGCGATTGCAAGACAAAGAAGTTGCGATCACAACATGAACAAGCAAAAAAAGGCTCTTTCATCGCTTTGCTCATATTTCGCAGGGACTAGTCAAATGAAAGTGGAGATTGAACGCTAGAAGGTGCAGATAGGAACTGCGAGGACGGATTCGAATCATAAGGTGAGCAAGTTATGTTAAAGCTTCACTTTAGGTTTTGTAGTGGGAAACCAAGGAAAGAGATTTAAAGACGTAGCGCAATCTGTAATGAGAGCGGGATGGGGACAGAAAGGATTCCCCCTCTCCTGTAAAAGCGAACAAGTCCATTTTTGAATTTTAGAAACACAAAATGGCAAGTCCTTAGCAAACATAAAGCTAATGTTGGAATAGCAGCTGTTAGAAATCGATCTAGATTAAGGAATCAGATAAGGAACTAAACTGACACTTGACTGAAAGCCTTTTTGCCGTGCGCGTCGACTTTTTTAACCGATTTCCCAGAGCTAAATCAAATAAGGAAGATAGAAGTAATTGAATCTGCTATGTGTGGAAGGTTTGACGAAGTACCGTTTCATTGAATTTTGCATAGTCCTTTCTTTGGCAAGTGAATCATAGCACAAAAATATTCGTCGCAGTCTGTCTTGTTTAGCTTCTTCCTTAGGTGAAAGAAAGCAGTGTTGATACAACTAGCAATTTTTCTTAAATAAATTCCATTTCCACTCTCCTTTATCATTCGACTGGCTAGAGTAGCATTAAAATTACCATATCTTACTTTTTTGCTTTTTTGGGATAACGGTTCTTTTGCAAAAACATAGCTTGTGCACGAATAGCTTGCACGAACAAGCTCTAGCGCTGATTTCTTTCGTTGGGCATTTGCAAGTGTGCTAGATCATCAATTAATGTCTGCTTTGGTTGAATCAATAGTCTTAATAGCATTAAGATATCCCATGCAAGCGTACAGAAGAATAAGATGCCCCGAATGCCCTGTTTTTCAGAATTGAATGCACTATGGCACTTTCGGAATAGTTAATCCAATTAAGAGTAAGGGAAGGAAGGATTCATAGATGGACAAAATATTCTGAAAATAGGGCAATAAGAAGCTCCTTGGTTGTTATGCTAGCATAAGCTATTACAGACTCCGCTGCAATAAGAGTAAGCGCTCTATTCAAAATCCAGTTCATACATAGGAGCTCTAAGCCTATCTGTTGTTGAATAACCAACGCAGCTTTTTTAGATATTTTTTGATAGGTTGGGTGTGTGAGATTTCCACCTCTGTATAGGGTGTAGAAATCCCATATCACACCATCTACCAAAAGGTCTTTCTTTATTATAATGAATTTCTGCCTTAAAAAGTATTTTTATCTTGTTTCGATTCTTTTTAGTCTGCCTTTTTTTTGGTAATAAGCGCTGCTCTAATCCACTCCTACTACCGGGAAAAAAATAGAATAAAATAGATGCAGGTTTTCTGGTCTCAGTCTTGCTTCTGCTAGACTAGCTCTTCCCCGGGAGATGACCCGAGAACTCTAATAGCTCTATCTTAGTGAGTGTTGGCTAAGAAGCTCTTTTCGGCAACAGAATAGTACTCCTATTTATTCCTATTCTTTCTCGCTGCTTTTCGATAGTGTAATTTCATACCTAAGGGAGAGACTCTCTCTTGATCTATTTAATCCTAACCCTAACCTATTATGCTTTTTCTACTTAAATGATTTAGGAATAACCGGCAGTGCGGTAGCAAAGGTTTGAAGAGCTAAGTTGATAGACTCTGGAAATGGCATCTTGTATTGTATATATGCAAAGTAATCTGGATTAGGGATAAGCAGTTTTGCAAGAGGTCCCTATGAGACAGGTCTGGATCAAAATCGCTCAAAATCAATTAGGAGGATCCTAAATATGATATGGGGATATAGGACTCATCAGCTAATGGAGAAGTTGATTTACAAGCGACCATTTATATAAAGTACGAACGAAAGTTAAGACCTTTATCCATCTGGTTCGTTTACTTTAAAAGAGAGAAAACTATTCCTACAGCTTATTTTAGAATACAATACAGAGTTGAGCCTGTCAATAAGCTTGACTTCAAAGAAAGTTCTCTATGATATGCTTTTGGAAGTAGAAGTGCTAGAACCCTTTACTGTGAAGGAAGAAAGACGAATCCTTGTACATTCCACATCAAACTTAGCGTATTGCGAGTTCCATCCCAACCCTTCATTTTTGCCTACCTTTCTCTTCCTTTTTTCAATACTATGCAATCAAAGTGGAATTATATCCATTATATAATACTCTCTTTTTTTCTGGGCTAAAAATGGACTTTTCAACCCTTTTTGAATTTTGACAGTTTTTTTATTAAATGTCGTAAGATAACAACTTTGGGTTTTCATCGAATTCCAGGAAAAAGCATTGAAAAATAGGGGGTTTTATCAACTATTTTAGCTTTGATTGTTCACAATTAAATGACACTAATTTCTTGATTTTAGAGCATTAAAAACAAAGCAAAGGTACGAAGTTGATTGACTATTGTCGTATATAAAGTCGTTCGAGCCTAAACCCCGTCGTCTCGGGCGCAATGACTAAACTACCTTTTATGAGCCTACAGAGTCACTAAAGCTGATCAAGGCTACTAAGAATGGCGCATCTTTCCTCTCCCTTGGTAGATAACATTGAGACTTTTCTGGGATTTCCTTTGCACCTTCAAAGGCTATAGGCTTGCTTCTATCAATGACTGGCTACCCTACAAAATTCCTGACAGTAAACGAGCAGAATACTTTACCCGAGTAGGAGGGAAATGCAACGAGCACTAGCTGGCTTCGGCCTTCAAGCCTACACTTGTTTTACGTGAGTAATGAGGATGCATATTACTAAGGCTTTAGGCTTGAGATCCTTGGAGTTGCTTGTTGGGAGTGAGATTTCAAAAGAAACAACGAAATTCGACCGAGTTCTAAGAACTCATATTTCGCTCGAAGAAGGAATGGATTGAATTTGGTTAGAGATGCGGAATCTCTTTTCAAGGTTCCAACCTGCTCCGCCGATAGCCCAAACAAATCTCATATCGAATTGCTCACCCTACCCGATAATTCATCTTCGTCTTAGAAAAGAAAATAACCATCTACCCAGGGCTTGAAGACTGCCCTCTCTTGGCTGGATCTTGAAGCAAAATCGGCGCAGAAAAATACCCATGCCCTTCTCAATTAGACTATATAATATAGAATTACCTACTGTTTCACCCGCCATCAAAAGAATAAGAATCCATTGTTCCCTAATCTCCCGAAGAAGCTAAATCCTCATCTTCATCTGTGGATACAGGCGGATGCATATGAATCTACTGAATCTACTAAATCTACATTTGAATACCTAGTCGAATCCACTTCATAAAATGGGAGGGACTTCTCCTATAGTTTTGGAAACAAATAAATGAGGACCATCCCGATCGAGGTCTAATTATGGGTCTACTATGTTTTATTTTTAAGCAAAAAAAACGTGATCTATTGATTCAAACACACCCGGATGTGGTTGTTGCTCTGCGGCGATACAAACTTGACCCGCTCTTAGGCAGAGGCCTTTGGTGTCCCCTCCAATGAGGATCGCATTCTCACTTCTTCGCTTTGGGTAATCGGCCTTCTTTAGTCAAAGCTTTTGTTTTTGCCTTCTAAAGTCTCATTGATTTTTTAATAAAACTATTCCACTTTATAAAGTTAAAACCTTTAAGTTGAATTAATGACTTTTTTTCTCTGGGTCAAGTCACGAATGGTATTCAATTGAAGCAAAATTATGCGATTTCTCAGTGAAAATCCTTTTTCCTAGGTCCCGACCTCCCTGTCCCAGCCAATCCCCCTTTGCGGAAGTGGAATGACAAGTCTAACACCCGTACAAAAATTCTTTGTTTTCCATCACTTTGACATATGTCAAAAAAATATTGTGATAGACGGAGAGAATAAATAGGAAGGCACGGTCCGGGTTCTCAATTGAACATCCTTCACGCCCGTCCCCTATCTTTAATCTTAAGTAAAGTTCAGTCACATCAATGAAGTGAACAGCCCAAACCCGATGGAACGAGTCAGTCTCGGGGGAAGGCACCTAGGTTCCAACAAAGAGAAAGGAGAAAGCCCATCTCTTTCCCATTATATCCTGGGGTTGATCCCCTTTCCCAACAGGGGATACTCAAATTGCTCCTCAGGATTGACTATCATAGAATGATTTTTTATTCATCATTAACAAATCATTCAATCCGACAACCAACGGGAAACTTTTCACCGCGCCACACGATTCTTTCGCGAAGCGCTCTTTCCACTCCTGGCCCACAAGCAAAGAGGTTTCAAGATAGCAGGTGACCAAAAACCTCCGAGCAAATCTTCTAGAGAGTGTACCCTTAGTTTTGACTCTTTCTTTATTCTAAAACACAAAATTGAAAAAATCAAAATCAGCCAATTTGTTTTCTATGGACCCCTTCCCCCAGATTACTTTACTGACTGTAATTCATTCAAAAAGAGTAAAAGAACTGGTTTCACTAAAGGGCTCTCAAAAGTGATCTGAGACCTTCTTCCCTTGGTCTGGGAGGTTGGTTATATAGGTGGCAACTGTTCATCGGTTGCTCGATTAGGCCAAATAACCGATTATACATATGCTTGAGATTACCAAAAGCATTTTTGCTTTTTTGAAGTTTCCCACTTGGGAGTACAATGTTTATGGATAGTATTAAGAATTGGTTAAAACTTTAAACTCACATTAGTGCCTAGGGCCTACTGAAGCGCTGCAGATCCTAGCAGAGTATCATGAATGAAGGCCTAAGTGATGTGCATCAGTGTCAGGTCAGTGCCATAAAAGGAACAGATAGGTGGTTCAGTATAGTTTTCAGTCAAAAAAAAAAGATTTAGAGCCTGAGTTGAAGACTTTGGATCCTACATCTACTTCAGTTAATTAGGTCAAAATGTTTAGATCCAAAGTTTAGGCATTCAACAACTTTTTGAGACACCATTCTTTCCATAGGCAAGGGCCAGCCTAAAAATTAACGGGATACTTCTACAAGCTCAGTTTCTACCCATCTTTTTCTGAGAGAATCGACTACGGGGGTGTGTGCTGATAAACTCAAACTCATTTTCGCTCATTTTACCTGTAAATGGAAAGCAATTTGTGTACCTTAACCAATTTCCTACTTAAGATTCAGATGCCTATGTTGGAGAAATTGCTACCAGCCTACTCGATATGTTCCTTGCCTGGTTCGCTATAGGAAGTGCTTTCAGCAAAGGGTCCGGGGAGGGAATTCGATGAATAAGAAAACTAAGGAAGCCCTAGCTAGATTATTAATCATCTCCGTTGGAATTTCCATCAAGATGATATCTATATGCTGACCTTTTCTCGCTGACGCATAAAAATTTGTAAAGGTGAAGACTACTGACTGCTCAAGCTAGAAAAGCTGTAGGATTGGAATTTTGCTTTTTTAGCCTATACCTCCCTTGCCTGAAAGCTTACCTTCTATATTCTGACTTGGGCTCCAGAATCTATGATTGGATTCAAGGGATCGCTATATCAATTTAGCAACTGCTTTAATAGAGGCTGCCTCAAGTCCTTTAGAATGATCGTTGGAAGATCCATTGGTCGGATAGGGCTTCTCCCTGATCCTTCTATCAATCAAATGGATCCACTTTGGATGTACACATAGAAAAAACAGTTTTCGAACAATTATTTATTTCAGTTCAGGGTTCCTCAATTAATATCCTCATTTGATCTTTTCCATGACTTTGCGCAAATGGGTGAATAGCCAAATTTGACTGTGTCACCTTATCGGGCAGGACATTCAATTGGCAATTTCTCTCTTGTGCCAGTATGATGTTGGCCCGAGAAAAAGGAAGAGATTGACTTTTTCAAACCTGCCACCAAGTTCCTTCATAAGGCCCCACTATCAGAAAAAAAACCTCTTCTTTCGAAAATGATGAATATTCAGTCCAAGAGACTGCCTTAGTCTCCCACACTGCTCCGAAGGAAATGCATCCAAGTGGAGGTTCTTTCTCCAGTCATAGTGGATCCATCTTTGCTATCTGTTCGCTCGCGGAGAAGGGGAGTTTTTTTCAATCTCCACGTATTTCGGATATTTTCAGAAATAGAATTTTTAAAAAAACAATTCGTGCGAGGCTTTGGTCTAAGTGAACCATTTTTAGGAGGCGGTCGACTAAATTTACTTTGTCTTCATGAATTGGATTCGAACGGAAAAAAATAATTATTCGAATGATTTGAAAAATCATCTCTGAAATCGGAGGTATTTCACCGTCAGGACCCTTTCGACAATCTTGCCTTGCCTCGTTAAGTTAGGCAAGAGAAGCTAGAAAGTCCGGTCTTCCAACAGCGGAAAGGCCGATGGTTCCTTTGACACATGCTCCTATTCCTATTATGACAAATATCAAATTTCTTAATGTAGAATCCGCCAAGTCGCTTACATTAACAGCCTCTTCTTTGCATCAACCCCTTTTGATGATTAAGGAGAATCAGTGGCACCTGTATTGACTGTCGAGAGTCTTTACACTGATAGTCTTTCACTTTTGTATGGCTTGTGATCAATCTATATAAGTCATTTTTGACAGGACCGAAGCCTGGATTTTGAATTAGAGCATCTATTCCCGTATAAGCATCTTTTGAAGAACTGGCGAGTCGGTGCGCTCGTTCAAGGGAGGACCCTCTGATCTATCGATCGCCTTGTCTGCCATAGAATGTGCGTATGAAACTTGCCTTCAGAGCAAAGCTACTCCAGCGATCGAAATCCTCTGAAGAAGGTGATTAGAGACATGTTGTTAGAATCTGAGGGGTTGACCCTTCAGAACTCTTTCTTCTGTATCGAGGATGTGGATTGGGAGCTTATCCATAAAAAATCAAGTGTTTGTGATGAATTCCTTAATGGAATGGAATACAGGATCCAAGTAGATTATATAGGTTGGGGTTGAGAATTGGGGGGCCGCGCCCTACCCCGTCGGTCGTTCTGTACCAGACATAAGATAGATCTTCCAGTTTGGATCCGCAAAGGCAATTGCTCTGATGTTCTGGATCCCTACATCATTGCATTCCATTAGGAATGATCGCGCTAAGCCGTGTCGCCAAAATGCTACAAATATCAAATATCAGAAAACTTTCCCGGATTACTGAACGTCCAGGCTCGATTCCTGGGTGTCTTCATAGGGCGATTAATCAAGTCACCCAACTACCACTCTCTTAGTGCTGAACCATGTAACTAGATATGTTGCCACCTGCCTGACAATTAAAGATATTTCTGTCGTGCTTTGGAGATGAAGGCTTGGATTGTTGCATATTCTTTATGTTCAAAAAGCGCCCTCCAGAACCCCTGGCTCTCTTCATTGCGTGATGATGTTGGGACTCGTGAAGATATGGCTTTTTGTCTTTTACAAGCTTATTCTGAGCCTAACGCTTGGTACGGACCTCTCGCCTTTTAAGGATAGCACTGTATTATTTCAAATTCACATAAATGGGCAAGCTCTCCATGCATTCAAGAGGAAGTGCAACTCTTGTGGAGGTGACACCCACCATTTGAGGATAAATGATGGCATTTAATCCATAAATAGCTACGATCCTTCCAAAGTCAGTATCAGCCCAAGGGTAGGATAGTCAAGCCGTTGGATGATCATGATGCACTTGCGGCTAAGAAAGAGTATTGGTGGAACTTTCGCCTGATAGGGATGCCTTTGTTCCACTCTCTGCTTGCACATCTAAAATGCCACCCTTGAGCTATCAAATTTTGCAAAACAGTCTTGCTTTTTCCCATTGTGGCCTCCACATGATTAGATTGACCAGTTGACAGAGTAGAAGTTGAATCCTGATCTTGGAACTCGGATTCTGATTTCTTGATATCAGAGTGATGTTTCAATGTAGATTCCACTTCAGTCTTTTTAGAGGGAGCATGTTCTAGTTGGTCGCTGGAGTTCCACATAGATGATCAACTCACGAATAAAGGATCAAAAGATTGACCTTATTTTCCATGTCCACCTTTCTTCGAGAAACTTAGCATCCTCTTTGAAACCGTCTAGAAGCTTTAGACCAAATATATGGAAAACCCCTATGCTACTGTAATACACTAGAGCTCTCTAGACTAGAGTTACCTTTTGCTTTGGGTAATGAATGACTTCATAAACATCTGGTGAGCTTTCACTCTTGTGTTGTTTTCTCTGACCAGAAAGCTACTACTGTATTACCCATGGAGTACTATAAACTAGTATTTCCTTTGCTTTCTTCTTCAAATTACAAGTTGAGATTTGGGGAGAGTGGATAGTACAGGGTGGTGGAAGACATAAAGGAAGGGAAGGCCCATCCCGTGCTTTCGAGCGATTCTTCCCGCAAAAGGCAGATATTTTTCTTTTAATCCCAAATAGATCAATTGAAATAGGGACTTAGATGTGACCAAGGTGTGTGCAGGCTTAGGGTTAGCAGGTTGTTGGCTGGGAGAGCTAGTAAAAGAATGAAACCTTCAAGAGACTGTGGTTAACAAGCCAGCTGAGGAAGAATAATCTTCCCTAGCAATACCAATCCTCCCTAGTTTAATCAAAATCGAGAACTGCGGAGAGGTTCTAACTGGCCTAGCCTAACCAACCGCTACCAGCGGGCAGGAAATAGATTTGGTGGAGATTCAAGTCAAGGCAATGGATCACTATCACTATAGATAATTTCCCTGGACTGTGTTCAATGGCACCTGATATGCTAACAAGGGCTTACTAAGAGATCTTGCATGTTTTATAGGGTCCTTCTTATGTCTTTCCATAAGCAAAAGTATGTGTAGAGTTGCTCTTCCCCTATTTTGAATCCCACTTCTTATCTGTCAACAAGAGCCCAGCCCCTAGTTCAATCAATAGATATGCTAAAAACAGATTAATGGACAAATGAACAGACCTTTCCTTTTGCCAACAAAGCGGTCAAACCAGTAACCAAGTTCATGCGTCAGTACCACGTCCAGGATCTTAGGAATGGGGAAGCTCAAATGATATCTAATGGGATGGGCATGCTCCCTACTACTCTATGATTTATTATAGTCATACTCTGTTTCATACCTAGTAGCTAGCCTTTCGCTTCCTCCTTGTACAAGATTTTTCCAATCATTCCCCTGAAAGCGAGAACGCACTATATGCCTTTAAAATCAAAGGCAGGCTCGAAAAAAGAGAGAGCTCCTTTCTTTTCTAGCTTTGGTGGGAGGAATGAAATTCCTATCCTATACGAAGGCCTATATACAAAAAAGCACTTTGCCTAGAATCCCAAGTTGCCTCCCTGGCCGATCGCATCAACTTTTGGAGCCCCTCGTCTTTGAGTACGGCAGCAGCCCAGATATAGATCGAATTAGGGGCCTAAACATTTGAGTAGATTGCCCATGGAAAGGTTTTATCAACCAAGATCTGACTACCCCTGTGTAGGAGTTCAGAAAGGCCAGAAGTAAACAAAGAGCGGTAGAAGAGAATAAAGTGTTGCTCCCATTCTTTTCTTTCATAGCTAGAGCAAATGGAAAGAGACGTCATGCAAGCCGAAGACTTTGACAGGTGTCGGTAGGCATGCCTCTGATAAGGGCTCGATCCTGAGAATCAATCCCAATCGAATCTATGGAAGGGAGACCCTCTATCCTCTTAATCTTTAGAGTTTATATCATATATAGGATAATAAGTCTGCTGCGGTGCCCAAGACAAACAAAGATAAATAGGAATGTTGAAGGGACATAAGGCTCCATTAAGGTAAGGAAAGACCCTGACCATCTAGGTCAGCAATCTGCTTTTCTAGGGAGTCGGATCGAAGAGGCAGCAAAATAGTCACTTTCGATCGGGGAGAGCTCAACAAGGCCGAGACCAAGAAGATGGATATTCCAGGGAAGATCGAAGAAGATGAAAGAAGGTTTATACCTACCCCTAACAGGCACTATGAATCCAATCCCATCTACATAGATATTCCTAGCCATGAGATGAGAGGGGTTTTTCTTACTGTTAAGCCATCTTCAACTCTTCTTTCTTTACTCCTTTCTGCATCAGGGCAGATAATTGGATAAAATCTCCTTAAATAAAGAAAGGGGCATATAAATTGGCTTTTTGGCCTACAACAAAGCTAGGGTCCTGATCGAGCAACTAGTAGTCCTATCTATCCACCTCTCTAGACACAATATATTGAGTGCCTATGATGGTGACCACATCTATTGGCATGTGATGTTTGGACATAGAATCGAGTCCTTATGAATGGGCAAAGCCAGATGCTCTTATTTTACGATGGTAGGGACAATTGCTTCCATTACTGACTAGAAAGACACCAAATTCTCCTTTAGGTACTTCAACTGCAGTATAGGTAGAAGGAGCTGGTACGGACAAACCTTCTGTATAAGGTTCAAAATGGTGAATTAAGGTAGAATAGACCGATGATCGTATAGTCATTTGGCCGGCTATTGAAAGAAAAAGCTTGCATCTGCTTCCCCTATTATATAACCGATCCCATCTCTCTCCAAACCTAACATGGTAGTTTCCCATCATAGGGCTTTCTATCTATAGATTAAGCCATTACCAAGGAGCTAATTCATTCAGAACTCAGTTGACTGCTTCTGTAGAGAAGGCAGAGCATCCTTGGCTCAGCATTATAGCACATAGGGCTTCGGCGCTACTACAGCGCTTTGCAAACTCGAAGCGCCTCGCTATGAGAATCTAGCTTCGCTAACGCTCGGCTAAGTCTTGAACCTTCGTACTGACCATTTGCTTTCTCAGTAGCAAAAGCACTTCTATTTGCCCCTTAACCTTAAGTAAAAGGACAAGAAAGAGATTTTTGGTTTGCTTGCTCCCGCGTCCTCATCTGCGCCCATCAAGCCAACTTTGCTCTTTGGGAGGTGAAAGAGCGATTGAATCGAACATTTTGAAATGATAGCATTGAAGATATATTTCTATATATACACAGTTACAATTATCCTGGACTATGTTACAGAAAAAGTAGCCTACTTGTTGGGCACTGTGTACTTACAGTCTCTATGATAAGCAAGTGAATGTGGCCTAGGGTTCATCAAGCAATTTTTGGCCTCAACTCCCTAAATAGGAATAGGTGTAGTTTTCAAATTCGGGTAAGAAATTCAAACCTGACTGTGATAACCCTCTCGATACCTTATGTTCACTTTGTAACTAGAACGGTTTCCCATCGCGTCAACGTTTTCCCAGTGCACAGAGCACCAACGAGGAAGGTGCTAGTGCTTTATCATTGTGTCAATAATGGTAATCCCTCTTTTTGTGCTACTCCTAGGGTGGGAAGAAGATAAGAAAAGGCGAAGCGTTCTCTCCCAACCAGTTCTTTCTAAAGACTGCCCTCTCTCGGCTATATATTGGTCCAGCCTACTACGAGGATCTGGTATCCACCAACCCAACCTATACAAATACAAAGAGCGCGTAGACCCTTGACTAGGTTGGAGCTATAAAGATTACCTTATTTATTATTATTCAAAAGGAAAAGGGCCTTTTAAGCTGGTGCGCAGGAGCGCACTTCCATTTTCCATTTACTAGTAGGGGGTCCTGTGGTTCCTATTTCGCTGTGTTTCCCGGTCCTTTTCTTTTAGTGCTTCGACCTGAAGCGATAGCTTCTAGCTAGTTCAATGGATAAGATGGTTGCACTCCAGCTCACTCAAGAATGGGACGACAGTGGTCCGTCGGCAATCTCATTCTGATCTTGGATGTAGTACATTGGAATCCTGAAGCACCACCATGAACACTACAGTGCGTCCGCCTGCGGTGCGGTAAGGCACCACCCTATTGTGCCAGCAGCCAACTATGGCGTGTCAGCTTAGTTATCCTCATCAAACCACTTACTTGATGTCTAGATTCCCAACTGGTAGAAAGTTCCCTTTCCCCTAAATCAATGAAGAAGGGAGACGTAAGTTGATTCTTTCGAAGAACCAGAAGTGAAGTGCTATGCCGGGGTGGGGGGATGGAAAAAAAAAGGGCTTCAAAACCAAAAATTAGGGTTCCTAATGTTTCTCCACTCTCAACAAGATGCGCCAACCTCGGGATGCTTTACTCCTAACCCCACAAGGTTCCTAGATGGAGCTTAACCTGAATCTCAATTAAGAACGACGATGATATACGTTTCACATGGTGCACGATTCCCTTGATAGTTTCATTCAAGATCATGATGGAGGACATAGCTTACGATCATCGGCTTTAATCATGCCACTAGGCATTTGATTAAGATATTGCACAATGATCCGAACATTTTGTCGCATCTCTTCGATATGAATATAGTAACGATCATATTAATCTCCTCTAGTACTTCCTGGTATGTCAGGATCCAATTGGTCATGAACATCATAAGGTGCTGCTTTTCGCAAATCCCAGCATACCCCAGAACCTCTTAACATTACACCACTGAATCCCCAATCCTTTGCTTGCTCTGCAGTGACAATACTAATATCCACTAATCGTTGTTTCCAGATATGGTTGCCAGTTGATATCTCTTCTAATTTGTCCATACGAGAAGCAAATTGTTGTGTGAATGAATCAATATCTATACATAATCCAAGAGGCTGATCTTGTGCCACTCCACCTAGTCGTATGAAACTGGCAGGCATATTGGCTTCCGAGACCCGTTCATATAATTTGAATAATTTCTCTTGCTCCTTAAAAGCCCACAGGAACAGAGTTGATGCTCCTACATCCATAGCATGAGTAGTTAAAACAAGTGAATGATTTGAAATTCGAGTTATTTCATGGAATAACACAGGTATATATTGAACTCATAATGGTACCTCGCAAGTGAAAAGTCTCTTTATGGCTGAAGAATAGGCGTATTCTTGGGCCATCATAGAAACATGGATAGGGTCGACAATGGAAAGAAGAACAAAAATGATAGCTTTTTCATAGCCGTTCACTTGCATCACATACACAAGTGCTCTCTGAACCGTGCAATAAGGTCACCCTTAACACGGCTCTTCTACTTGAGTTATCTTAGCCACAGGCCATGCTATTCAATAATATTGGAAAAATGGCAGCGTAAGGTAACAACTAGTATGGAAAGCTAGTCCCCTTTAGAAGCCTTCGCCGGTAACCAAAGCGTACCGTTCCCACAACCATTTTGGTACTTTATTGCTTTTTTCACTTATGCAATAGAAAGGGGGGCTTGCGCTTTAATTGAAGTAGCACCTTTGGAATATGAGTAGGGCTCCGGCATGGCGCGTTCGTGGAGGCAAACCAAAGGAAGAGCAAAAGGAAGGTTGGGTGCTTGTGTGGTGCATCCGACCTCGAATAGCAGGGGGCAAGGTGTATCCCTTAGTCCACCCTGCTTAAAGAAATGAATGGATCAGAAAGGGGCTTGGTTCCCTATTTCTGGGCGGGGGGTGAAGGCCATAAGAGAAGATTGCCCTACCGGTAAGGAAGAGGGGAAATGGGTGCTATCATCTATCTCGACTAGTTTCCCGAGGCATTAGAAATCCAAACCGGCTTAGAGAATCACTCTCGCTAATGCGACCTTTGTTCCGCCAACAAATCAGTCATCCTTGATGATTTCATATTCCTTCTTTTCGCCACTCGATGCTTCTGCCTTCCCTTTCTAGAACATACCCAGGCGCCCTTCTTTCCAATCGCAAAGAAAAACAAAAAAGAAAAATTAAAGCCCTATCTAAGTAAAGCTTCGTCTGTTATTTTGCCGTCCCTAGGGGACTTTATTCGACCCATTCCCCAGTCTCCCGCACTGCTCAAGTAAGTGTGCGACTCCGTATGAGGACCTCCTTCTCTTCTGCCCACTCTCCGTTCACAAGGTTCTCAAAGCATAGGAGGAAGGGTGGGCAGCAGGTACCACTAGTCCTCTGTCCCACACATCTATCCAGAAGCAAGTGTAGTTCACCAGTTCCACCGAATGATCCTCTCTCTCGGCAAAGATCGTGTAAGTGTACAGTTATGCTTTGGATGCTTCACCATAGAATAGATCGATCCAGTTCCCATTCTTTTCTAGTGCACTTGGTTTACATCTCCAACACACAAGGAAGGACGCGGTGGGAA
The DNA here is from genome assembly GCA_025642045.1 of Solanum sejunctum. Lineage (NCBI taxonomy): Eukaryota > Viridiplantae > Streptophyta > Magnoliopsida > Solanales > Solanaceae > Solanum > Solanum sejunctum. The sequence continues at coordinate 3,949 of JAOTQJ010184015.1, read as the reverse complement.
GGAAGCAGCCCTAGCCTCTGTCCGGCCGATCATTCCGCTGGTATCTAACATTCATGCCCCCGTTTGACTGCCGGTCGGGTATATAGTTGTAGATAGGTTAGTCTTAGTAGGTCATTGGATCCATTTATTATCTCCTTCTACGACATGTTGTTGTCGTCGCCATATTCCATATGTCACTTAGTCATCTCTGCCTCGCTGCGGGTCAGCACCTCCGAAAGAAACGGAGGACTTCATTCGGTGACCCTGCAATCCTCCTTTTAATGATTAGAATAAGGCAAAGCTTGAAGATAAGTTTTGTACTCAATTAATTTCTCAGTCCCTCTAGTCGGGTGGGCGCCTAAGGTTTTTTGACCAGATCCCCCTAAAAACCGTACGTGCGGGTCTCCCCGCATGCGACTCATGCCATTTGAGATGGCCCAGCCGAGCATTCATTCGAAAATCCTATAGTGAAATTGCGACTGCTCAACCTCGGAAGCTAATTCGCCTATAGGCAGCGCTGTCTGTCGTACCATTGACTCTATCTATTCATGGAATTTGCTTTATATCATTTTTGATTTTATATAGGCTCGCTCCCTCTTTTTCCAAGAATTCATCCACTTCCCTTTACTCCATAGGGCTCCAATAGGGAAAAGCCTTCCATTTTCATCAAATGACCCGGCCTCCCCTGGCTCTTCCACCGTCCGGACTCCCTTTCCTCCCTATGGTATGCTCCCCCGGTGCAGGCCTACCATACTTTGTGCCTGCAGTGTTTTTGCCAGACGGTCTTTGCCAGTAGTGCCATCCTCCCCGCTGGCTATATGGACGGGTTGTCCCTCGCTACTGCATTCTTTAATCTATGGATTAAAGGAACAAATGTAGTTGAATGGAACAGCAGGCGGGTTACCCGTTCCACTGTGCCGAGATATGAGGTGCAGGTGGTGATCATCACCCTGGGGTATGCGCTAATGCCCTTGATAAGCACTCCAGAACCCGCCAACGCTCGTGAAAAGCCAGGTTGGTCAGTCCTCCATTCATCCGACCAGTGGTTTGGATAATGAGGCGACCTTCACAACCTTCTCCCTTCTGTCCCTATGTTGGCATAAGGTAAGGCGGTTTGCTTGACTTGCTCAACCGCCCCTTAGCCTTGTGCTCATGACATGCTACGGAAGCTCAACCTACAGGGAGAGAGACCAAGCAGGGCATAGCTAGGGGCATAGAAGCCGACTCGGCATCAGCGGCTTCATGCCACACTAGAGTAATCCAATATGTGCTTCCGCGCGTTCCACCAATTCTCCGTTCATTTCCAATAGTGATTGTGAAATAGCATGAGCAGCAAGATGTTAAGGTCCGAAATTCAAAGTGAAATTAGTGATTTGCCTGTTCTTAGTCGTCATGGGAAATAAATACAGAAAGAAGAAAGAGATTGTTCTATTAGAGCTTGTCTAATACCACCAGTACCAGAAATGCATCTCCTTCGCCCGCGCGAGAGAATTCTATGCTAGCCGCCCTTTCCCCCTATCCATGTGTGGGCCACCCTTCTGAAAGGCGTAAAAGTGGGAGAACCCACTTAGACCCAATAGCGAGCAGGACGAAGACCCCTAATATAGGGCACGCTCTGCTATGTGCCCACCTGCTCGTCCTGACCCAAATACTTATTTAAGGTATTCTCTGAGAGAGCCGCTCCACCCCTAGTAGGTTAGTTAAAGAGGAGGCTATGGATTTTTGACCTCCGAGCCAGAACTATCTAGGGGGGAAAGCCCTCCCATACTAATCCGGCCTCGACCCTCTTTTCCAAGATGAACTACTTCTCTAGAATTGCCAAAAAGAGTGGCAAATGCCTAGGCTCGTTCCTCCCGATAAAATAGAAGGTTAGATAGTGTTGAAGTTCTGCTCTCCTTTGTATATCAGGAATAAGAGGGCGTTCAAATTCCAGAACCAGAACAGATAAGGAATGTGCGCAACGTCGGGCTTGGGAATGTAGGGCTGCCCTTCCCTCCCAGAGGGTAAAAAGGGATAGACGGAGAATCCCTTCGCGTGTCGCACGTCGAAAGGCAAACGATCCCAAGAAATTTATTCAAAGCTAATTCTTCCTAAATTTTCTATTCCAATCAAGCCGAACCCTTTTTTGATTTTCTTTCTTTCTCTTTTTACTGTTCAAAGAAAAAATGGTTTTGTTAAGTGTATACGCATTTTGTATGAGAAATAAAGGATATAAACATAGTGGTTGTCTAATGAGATACTATGTAGAATAAGATCATCAGGTGAGTCACATATTGTGCATTTACCGCTTTTGAATTTTTGCTATCGGATTTAGGCTTTATCGACTTATTTCATATCATGGTTCAAGCCAGAAAAATCAGTGAGGTTGACTCTTCCTTTTCGATGCCCGTGGAACTACTATCAATGGTTTACTTATTGGGAATATGATAAAAAAATATTACTACGTGATTTTTTGAATATGCCTATATCTATCGCTTTTGCTTTGTTGATTTGATTCTCTCAATAGATACCAAGATTCATATTGGAAATCAAAAATCTAGTAATCCAAACTATAAGACATAGTAATAATTCAGATTGATCAGAACAAATAGATATAGCAAATAATTGGAATTGGATGCTATGTCAATCCCATATATGGAATTGATATTCACATATATCAAGATAATATTGTAGATTGATATATAGATCCATATCAAATGCAGCCTCTATCTTGATTTGCTTCCTGGGGGCAGCAGGCGAAACAAAGACGGGGTGGTTTCTGGGATCCTTTACTAAGTCGAAGATCCTTTTCGCTTCCAAATAAATATGCTTAAAAAAATATGGATTTACTCATTACGTTGCTTTTCCTTTGATGAGCATAAAGCAAATAGGAAAAAAGTCGAAGAAGAATAAGCATCATTCTAATTCAATCGGACCTTAACTTTGCCAAAAGCCAGAGGAGTTCCATTTCAGGATTATAGGGAAGCCTCCCCAAAGTGAAAGAGCAGGGAAGGCGAAGCAAAGAAACAAGGACTCCCTCTCCCAATCGTTGACCAGAGCAAGAGTTGTGCTCAATGGGTAAATTCGGAGATGGGGAATTGAACTCTATGAGATCAAATCTCATGTTGTTCCTCAGTAGCTCAGTGGTAGAACAAAAATAGCTTCTGATTTGATTTTGCCTGAAATGCTCGCTTTGATAACAAATATCGAAATGCTTTTTATTATGTTCCCTATGGGCTTCGAACCTGCGAGAGATTTGGCAACTCGCCCTTTTCCATCCCCTTAATGTCAATCCTTAGGGTTCGGATCAAAAGTCCATATGCTTATCTTATGTTCGCCCCAGAACCCTCCGCTCAAGAGAATAGAAAGGAGGCATTCATCTAATCAATCGTCTTTTTTAGATGATTATTTCTGGAATCTGAGAATGTAGAACCCATGATGGCCGTGGAGGCCTGAAAACTTGACCTCTTAGTGGCTTTCTATTCTGATTTCATCTTCATCTGAAGGAGACATCATGTTAGTAACAAAATAGATTATTGCACGGGGAATGAAAAATGATTTATTATAATGGGATTGGAAATTGAAGTCGAAGGTCCGAAGGTGACCTTCTTTGCTGATCAATTCCCAAACTCTTTTTCGAAGAGGAAAACTCAACTACAATTTACCTGAATTTACTTAGAGAATGCATCTTCTGGTCTGAATGTGGATTACATCTGATTCGTTAAACGTTGGTTTCTCATATAGGAGGAAATCTCATATTCAATGCTATTCCGACCGCACTTTGTTGTCTGAGGCACTTTTTCCATTATTTATCATATTTCCGATCGGATCTTGCCAAGAATATGCTGTTGTTTCAATGTTATTATTTTCCCTTCCTCCGCACAAAGGAGAGTCATTCGTAAGGGATAAGCGTCTAGGGGAAGCAATCCCACCCTGGATATTTCGATAAGCGAGTAGTCAATTATGGATCTCCCACCCCCCCACCCCCCTT
>JAOTQJ010184004.1:0-22636 GCA_025642045.1 Solanum sejunctum | reverse complement strand
AAGTAAAGATTCAGTATAAGTGGTTATCTCGGTGTCCTATCGGCACCATTCACGGCCCCTGGGTTGGGTCGTGACATAGATTTTGGCTTCCAAGTCTTGATTACTTTGGTTCTAGATGACTAGCCTAAATTCAGCTATATAAAATATTCTCTGGTGGTTTTTGTTGTGATTGAGCTGAGAGCCTATCGAAAACAACTTCTCTATAACATGGGTAAGGTTTGCATATATTCTATTATTCCCAGAGCCCCTCTTATTGGGTGTGTTGTTGCTTAAGTTGTGATTGAATTATATAAGAAAAATGGAAAAGGCTTACAATATACTCTACTGCGAGATATAAGAACAATAATTCATATATATAAGCTACTATAGCATAAGATTTTTAGGCATTTGGATCTGAGAAGTTTTTCTGGAAAAGTACGAAAAAAATGTTTTGAAACACTTTCTGAAATGAAAAGTGAAGTCACATTCTAGTCGTAATGCACTCAAAATCTTTAAGAACATTTCAACTATCCAAAAATATTTTTCTATTACACATTCTTTTTTTCCTTAAAAATTTCTTAAGAATCTTTTCCAAAAATTGTCAAACAAAGAAATATGCATAATTTGAAGCAACTTTAAAACAAGCAAGAAATCATTGAACTATTGTAAAGTAACAGTTGAGGAAAAAAGGAAGACATAGATAGAGGATCTCCCCGTGTCATGACTCAAACTGGATCACGACCAAAGTAAGATACATAAAGCAAAAATAACTCATAAGATATAAGAAATCTCCCAAAATCTGGAGTCATGAGTACAAGAGAATCTAAAATAGTATGAAAAGTAAATATAACTGTCTCGAAAAAAATAATACACCATCTCATAAATATCTGATACATAGACTGAGAGAAATGAAATACCAGAGGATCTCAAGATCCACGATGACTCAGAGTCTAAACCTCACCGCTGAGATCTAGATAACACTAGCACTCGGACGGAAAGAACAACTACCGAGTCCTGTACCCTGTACACGATCTGTAGTGAGGAAATAAAGTAGTGGTGAGTACATGTACGCAGTAGGCTCAACCGACTGGGTAAGAGAAATCAAACAAGTATGCAACAAAAGGATACTATCACTTACAAGAAACAAATTAGTGTAAAATGTGAACTATATATATATATCAGTAAAATAAAATTCCAGTATTAGTTAAAGATGTAATGCATAAGTAACGTATGAAAGCAATGCATGAGAAAGGAATACGAAAGATGTTGGTGCTGATGTATAATCTACCAAGCTGAAGATACAAAGTAGAACCCATGGGGCACTTAATAGACCATATACAAAGTCTCTCAAGTATCACGACGGTTGTTGGCGCCGATGACACCTTGGCAGACTCTGGTGCCAATGGAGAGGTCTCTAGTACTTCGACAGACTCTAGCACCAATGATACCCTGATGAATGTTGGCACCAGTAGAGAGGTATAAAGAGAAATGTATGTCAATGATGAAGTATATATAGATGTATCACAACAATAACATGCCTTGGCGGACTCTGGCCCCACTCAATAGTATACACATATTATTACAACAATAACATGTTTGGGCGGACTCTAGCACAACTACTGGTATGTAAGTATAATACAACAATAACTTGTAAATAGCCCCACAACTGGGATATTTAGGCATGAAACTCAATCATATCATATGCACTCAAGGATTTATATCAAGTGTCATAGTTAATGCCCAAACAATTATTATATTTTAGATCATCATACTTATATCAATAATTGATAATGTCAACCATATCAGACCTAACTCATCCCAAGTATGCAAGAATATCAAAATACTGAACCTTACTTGTCCCAATTATTCTCACAAGAGTCATATAGTCACATTCTATCTCAAGTCCTCATTAATTCATCATAATTTAACTCAGTTCATCAATAGGATCAAGATTATACCATAATTCGACTCAATCGAAATCGATTTTCCATCATCTTTCCACAGAACAACTCAATAGCATAATTATCTATCTGAATCTCACAATTATCACATGACAAGATTAATAACTCAAATTCCGCCCCAAAAGGTTAGCCAAACCTACCTTGATGTCGAAACTACAGTCGAACAAGCTTTCAATCAATTCAAATCCTCAAATCGAGCCTCCAATTGGATCAATCACTATCAACAATAGTTACTACTCATCAAAAGAAGTATTTTAATACCCATATTGGCTCAGTTTAAGCTTAGGGGCAAAATGATCAAAATTAGGACTAAAATTTGAAAGTCTCAAATCTAGAAATTGACTTCAAAATCAAAATTCTATATGAAAAATGGAGTTCGTGGGTGAAAATCTCCCTAGAATAGACTTCAAATCGATTGAGAAATCATCATTTAAAGTTTCAATTCATAGACCAAAAATCTCCAATTTTGGACATTCAAAATCAAGAAATTCAAGTCAAAATTAAGATAATAATCATGAAAATTAATTAAAACAATGTTAGAATCATTTACCCAAAAAATTTCTCTAAAAACTCTCTTCAAAAATAGCCTCTCAAAGCTTGAAATATTGCAAATGGAGTGAAAATTAGGGTTTTACATCTTTAAAACTAATTTAACAAAAATATACTCTATAAAGGCGGACAATTGTCTGGCCGCGGAGAAGAAAGGACCCCATACCTTGGAAAACCAGAGGTTTGTCCATGAAGGTGGAGAACAAAATTGTTGCACCAGATACCTCATACCGGCCATTGCCAAAACTCAAAGTTGACCCGAGAACTCATTCAAATTCAGAATTTCACAAATGCTATATGTATTCATGTCAGAAATAGTGATCTGGACTCAAAGAATCATCGAAATTTGATTTTGAGATCTCCATAACACATTTACTAATGCAAGTCATTAAAACTAGTCTAAAGCTCAAAATACCAAAACTGCCCTTGAAAACTCTAAAATGTATGATGAGACTATTTTTAGCATTAGTTTCACCATCCTAAACTATTGAAACTGTCAACATTCTGATCTAAACTTCAAAATCGTGAATGTTGACCAAAGTTTTGACTTTGGTTATGAAAATGACTAAAATCACAACTTTGGGTCTAAAAATCTCATTTTAACTCCGAATTCAGTTCTGCAACTTCTGGTAGTTCAGTTCCACATTTTGGAGCTAATGGAATTGATGGATCCCCGATCCAACCTCCCAAACTCAGAATGACACAGGAACTCACTTTTCTAATAACTTAAGCTTTCAAAAACATAAAACTCATATTGTCAACTTTTAAAACTCAGGATTTCAGTTTTAACCATTCAAATAGTTCAAAATAGCCCAAAGCAACTTTTGAAAGGGTAAAATGATTATTTTTATAGATAAATTAAAAAATGACTAACCAGGTAATTACACCCCTATACAGGGAAAAGAACACGAGCTAGATTTGTGACAAATAAACAAAATCAGTCACAATTATTCAAAAATATTTTTGGCTACCTCTAAGTTTTTTCTCTGTTAAAAAACTCATGGTGATTATAAGGGAGATAAAAAATACACCACTTTATTAAAAGATATGGATTATTTGTAATGACCTGGATATTGTACGACGTCACCAAAATTTAAAAATTTCTTTTTGGACCAAATTTGGACCAATTATCGTCTCAAGGAGGACTACACGAGCCGTGTGCCTTGGCACTAGTTGTGTGGCCTCCAATAGTGCAGTACTTGGCCTTGAATTTTATGTTTTGGAGTTTTCAGGACTAAGTAATGGGGTAAGGCAAGTGACACGGGTTGTGTGGCTTACCATTGGTCGTGGGGCTGGTCGTATGGCCTTTAAGGTGGGGAAAATGCTTAGTGTGGTTCACTCATAGGCGTGGAAGATCGAATTTCAGTTAAGGTTGGTGCAGCGGCCCTTTACACTGTCTGTGTAAAGGCATACTGGATGTGTTGCCAGCCATAGTGCTCTCTTTCCATCCAAAATTTCTCCAAGTGATGGAGTACGACCAGTCACACGGACTGTGTGACTATACACGGCCGTGGTGCCCTCTGTATTGGTGAACTTTGCCTAATTTCTTTTCTAAGTTTTGATCCAAGGTTCAAACTTCCAAAATTTTGGCTAAGTGAGGGGGTATGCGCAGGGGCATTGGCCGTGGTGAGCCAAACGTCCCGTATACCCTCCAGTGGTGTGCCTACAGACAATTTTTCCTTCCATCTCATTAATAACATTTTCATAAATTTAATTATTCTAATGACTATTTGAGACTTCCTATGCGATCTTAAGGATTTCTAATAACCTAAAACCGTAATTTTAATTATTCAAATTCATTCTCCCATTCTACACTCACTCAAAAATTCTTCTCAAGAACACTTGTGGAATTCAAGCTTGGGGTTCAAGACAAATACTATTCTTCTCCAAATTTCTCTTGGGATTTCTTCATTGGGTCTAGGTATGTGAGTTTTATCTTTGGTTCCTTTCAACTAAAGAGATCCAAAATGTTTTTTAGCACTTTTCATGAATTTCGCTCACTTTAAAGTTGGACTTGGCCAATCTCTATAGTGTGATATACTAACCATTACCCATAGTCCAAGTCAACCTCCCCTTGGTCTAGTTTGGTTGATTAGACGAGAATACATCATTGAATCCTGTTAACCAATCTTTTTTCCTATTCATTACAACCTGGATCTTGAAGGTAACACTAGGCGAGTTCTAATATTGGCCACCACTAGAAAATATGTAAAATGAAGATATTTGATTAATACATGCAAATACCCATTCTACGAATTGCAAATAATCTGAGTTTATTTGGTTAGATCAGCATGGTTCCCATAACCCCCAAGTTGTGGGTTTAGCTGCTAATGCGATGGGAAGATAAAGAAACTGTGAATTGAGAAAATATAATTAATAACTTACCCAAATAGATTGAAGAACAATCAAACCCAATTTGTATTGAGAATCATAAGGCTGAAAGATACAATGAGTCCATAAGTGTATTCTCCTCTCCAATATTTAGTCTTTAAGTCTAAAACCCTAAAAATGCTCTAATTTCACGCTCTTTACGTTATTCTCTGAAATCTATGAAAAATTACATCTAATGACCTAAACTTTACTATTTATAGTATTTACAAACAAGTCCCTAAATTAATTAGAAATACTGATCGACAGTTGCTATGACTCACAGCTCCGATTGGGTGTACAAGTTGTAATCGGTCTTTTGTGTTCAGTTTCTTCAATCTTACTACACTGCTATGAAACATCTTCATGAGTCGTAGTCTACTCTATGACTCGTGTTGACCTCTAGTAGTCCTTATCTACATCTTTTAGTCCTTCTCTTTGCCTTCTTTAGAAATCTCCATGAAACCTCCTAATACGACTCGTAGAGTGAACTACGAGTTGTAAAAAGTCTCATGTGGCTAAACTTCAAATCAACAAGCTTTCATCAAACACTAGATATCTCTATGAAATCAACTCTATGACTCGTAGATGGCTCTATGACTCATTAAGAGTCTCGTAAGTCTATAAAAACCAAAAAAAGTCTACAATCTTCCCAAATTTTTCCAATATGCTTTTCCTTCAAAAACAAACACAAAACACATAAAAACCATATATTTCGCGTTGAGAACACACAAAATCTTAAGTTTCAGGCATCAAATGTGTTGTATTTTGACAACACATCACCCATTTCAAGATATATTCAATAACTAGCAAGATGTATTTGTTTCCAAAGGAGCTTGTGAATGGCCTAATAAAATCCACTCCCCATACGTCAAACACTTCCAATTCTAGAATTGGAGTTAATGGAAATTCATGCCTTTTAGAAATATTTCCCTGTAATTGGCACTTTGGAATTGCCTTGGAAAACTCATGAGCATCTCTATGGAGTGTTGACCAATTGTAACCACTTTAGAGCACCTTAGAAGTAGTATTTATTCCTTCATGATAGCCCTCAATTGATGATAAGTGACACTCCTCTAAAATAGCCTCTATTGCAGACTCTGGTACCCAACTTGGGATCATGTTGTTTGTCCACTCTTTGAAAAGATAGGGCTCATCCCAATAATGTTTCTTTACATCATGCAAAAGCTTTCTCCTTTGGTGGGAGTTAGGAAAATCTGAAATGATTCCACAAAATAAATAATTTGCCAAATCAGCATATCAAGGAGTAACCATTGTAGCTATTCTCATTACTGCCTCATAAGGAAACTTATCAAAGATATCCTCCTCCTCAATATTAGAGCTTAGTGGCTCAAGTCTCAACAAATAGTCAATGACTTAATTCTCGCAAGCCTTCCTATATTTCACCTCAAAGTCAAATTCTTCCATCGATAACAACACCAATTGAATAAGTGTCGGAGAAGTGTTGCATGGTCAGTATGGACAACAACCTTTGTGGATAGAACTATGCTCAAAACTTTTCAAAAGCATACACCATATCTTAGAGTTATTGCTCTATCACTCTATAGATCTTCAAGGATGCATTCAACATCTTGCTAGCATAATAGATGGTGTGGAAAAGTTTCCCAATCCTTTGGCCCAACACCACCCCTAAGGCTACACCACTTACATCACACATCACCTCGAATGGCTTAGTTCAATCTGTGGAGATTATTACTGGAGCTATAATTAATTTCTATTTAAGAGTTTCAAATAACTTCATACATACTGTGTTGAAGGAAAAAGGTGAGTCTTCTTCTAATAATTTGGACATGGGTCTAGCACTTTAGAGAAAATCCCTTATGAACCTTCGATAGAAATTGGCATGCCCTGGGAAGCTTTGCACACCTTTGAATGAGATAGAAGGTGGAAGTTTAATATTACCTTTACTTTTTCTTGGTCAACTTGTAAGCCCTTCCCCAAAATATGTGGCTGAAAAGATCCCAAAGAGTGCCCGAGAATGTGCCTCGAAATGTCCAGAATTTTAAATTCTATATATCTCAAAATCAGTGCGTGATATCAAAAATCAGACTTTATATTCATGTTCAGAGGGTCAAAATTGGGAGGAAAAGGGTCTAACCCAGATTTATGAGCGAAATCTTAGCAATTATTAATTTCTCAAAGTGCAATTTCCAAAGAGGAATCTGCGTCTTCCATGCGACGCGCAGTATTGTAAAAAGGTGTCTATTTTTTAAGTCAGTTCAATACTTCTAATTCTTAGGCCTAAGTGTTCCCAAACGTATTTTTACCTATATTAAGCCTTATTTCACCCACATATCATCTTAAACATTTTCGAATACTCACAAAAAAACTTAGCGATATTTTCACTCCCAAAATTGAAGTCCCAAACCCTCATCCGGAACTAAGGTTTTCCTTCAAGGTTCTTCTTCAAGTTTCAAGTCTCCATCTCCAATCTTCACCAAGTTCATCTCCAAGCTAAGGTATATGGGTTTCTTTCATAGGTTTCTTTCACCTATTATACCCAAGCCTTCTTTTACTCAAATTGCATTATTTTATGTTGATTCACAAGTGGGTCTTGCTTATTATGAAATTCACTGCACACTATGTTAAACCTATGAGAAATTGCGACTATTTTGCTATGTTTTGAGCTATAAATCTTTGATCTATTGTAAGATTTGAGAAGGAATTTGGATGTATGTTACTTAAGGGTGTTGTAAGGTGTTGATTAATGGTTTTACAATTTTTTTTGTCGCATGATTCACTCTATATTTCATGATTTTATATTAGTATTACACACACTCTAAGTGTTTGATAAAATATCCGGATGTTGTTTCTTGAGGAATTACAGGTCCAAAGCATGAGATATGATATGATCGACTATATCATGATGAAATGAGCTTATGTATATAATATACTCTATATAAAGTATTGCATTAGATCATACCCGATCGGGGGGGACAAGAGCCCGGGTAACTGAGGTGGGGGTTTGTACTCATCAATCGAGGTGGGAGTTTGTACTCATCAACCATGTGAGGGATTTGTACTTTGCCACCGTAGTGATAAGGTGTGATTATCATCAACCAATGGAGGAGTTTGTACCACACTGCCAGGGTGATGTGGTAACACCATCATCAACCAACCAAGAGGTTTATACTTTGGAAATCTATCTTGGTTTCTTCTACACATATGATATCCTATATGAGCATGAACTACTTAAGCATGTTTTACTTATAAATTGATCATACATGTCATGTTGTTACATTATGCCTATTGCCTATTACTATGCAATTTGATTATAATGCCTATCTTTTATTGCATTGTATCCTACATACTTAGTTCATTCAAACATACTAATACATACTCTTGCCTACATGATATCATCATGTAGGAATCGGTGCCCAAGTTGATCCTCCTCCTCCTCTATGTGGCTAGTTCGGTACTATTCCAGCTAGTTGGTGAGTCCTCCACTTTGGGGACCTTAGTCTATGTTTCTCTTATCATGTATTGAGATGCTCTTCTTTATTTCAATTTTGACTATGAGGGTGAGCTCGGTTGCTTTGTCTTGGCCCCTATTCTTATTTAAGTATTAGAAGTGTTTGTTAGACATCTTATGTATCTATGGTATTAGCTTTGACTGCTTGTCTCTTAATTATGATGTTATCCAAGCTTTCCCCTTAGACCTTTTGCTCCTATTCTTATTCTTTATGCCTTTTATATGCTTTTGTAGCCAATGATGTGTAATGACAAGTTAAAAGGCTTGTTTGGGGTCCCTTTGAGTTCCCCATTGACTTTGTCACATCTAGGCCCTAGGCTTGGATCATGATAAACCTGTTATCAGAATACTAGGTTGATAGATCCTCGAAGTCTAGCACACCGGGTTGATTAGAGTCCTATTCATAGTTGTCAAGCACGCCATGACTATGAATAAGAGGCTATAAGACATTTTAGGAAATATTTTCCTTCTTCATGTTCTAAGTTGTGTTAAAGAGTTGTAGTGGGTTTTTCCCCCTAATGATTATTCTTTGATATGCTAGATCATGCCAAACACTCAAGGAAGAAGTGCCCAAACTCCCGAGGAGCAATCTACCAATGGTGAGCTCCAAGATGCTCTCACTATACTTGCCCAAGTTATGGCCAACCAAGTAAATCAAGGGGCCTAAGCCCCTCATGCTACTACCTGGGAGCTAGGGTAAGGGACTTCATTAGGATGAATCCTCTGGTGTTCTATGGGTCAAAGCTAGATAAAGATCAATAAATAGTTCATTAATGAGGTCCACAAGATCTTGAATATCATAGGTGTTGGGTGGAATGAAAAGGTGAAGTTGGCGACATACCAACTCAAAGGGGTAGCCCAAATATGGTATGATCAATGGAAGGATGAGAAGGGAATTGGTAATGTGGTGCTTTGGAAGGAGTTCAAATTGGCTTTAATTAATCGGTTCTTCCCTCTTGAGCTTAGGGAAGCTAAGATGGTAGAGCTCATGAACTTGAAATAAGGTACTATGAGTGTGAGGGAGTATACCCTCAAGTTTAATCAACTTTGAAAGTATGCATCTTATTTGGTGGCCAATCCTAGGTCTAGGATGAATAAGTTCATGATGGGGGTCTCTAACTTTGTATGTGAAGAGTAGCGGTCCATCATGCTAATTAGTGACATGGATTTATCTCGATTGATGACCTATGCCGAGCAAATAGAGGAGGAGAAATTGAGAAAGAGAAGGGGGCATGAGGCCAAGAGGGCTCGATTTGAGGGTAAAATCCAAAAGGTTGCTAGATTTTGTCAAGGCCAAAGGGCCTTCTCATGCTACTAATAGAGGGTTTTGCAATGACTTCCCTTGGCCTCAAGGCATTGGTGGGGTGGCTCTTATTGATGTGTGCCCTAATTGTAGAAGGAGTTATGGAGGCCCGTGTTTGAGAGGCTTTAATGCATGTTATGAATGTGGGAAACTTGGTCACAAGAATATAGATTGTCCAAGAAACTGTGGTAAAGGCTGGTGTTCGAATGCGATCCCATTGGGTAGAGGTGGTCCTCAAAGTGGTGCTCCAAGGCACAACCGATGTTATGCACTATATAGGAGGCAAGGGTTGGTGAGGTTCCCTATGTTGTTATCAATATTTTGAAAATCTTTTACTTTAATGTATTTGCTTTGATTGATCCAGGTGCCACTCTTTCCTTCATTACCCCTTTTTATTGCTAAAAAGTTCCATGTTGACCCCGAGTTATTGCAAGAGTCATATGGAGTGTCTGCTCCTATTGGTGCCTCTATTTTTACTAGGAAAGATTATAGGAGTTGTCCTATTTGTGTTTTGCATAAGTTTTTGCCATGTGATTTTATTGAATTAGACATGATAGATTTTGATATTATTCTTGGGATGAATTAGTTGCATGCCTACTATGCTTCTATTGATTATAGAACCAGAAGGGTCAAGTTTCAATTCCCTAATGCACCCGTCCTTGAGTGGGAAAGTCAAGATATAATGGTCAAGGATAGATTCATCTCTTGCATTAAAGCCCATAAATTGGTCTCTAATGGGGTGTTTGTATCTTCTTGTGAGGGTTAAAGATGTGGAGTCCAAAGTCCCTTTCATAGAGTCAGTTCTGATTGTAAATGAGTCTCCTGATATCTTCCCAAATGACCTTCTCGGTGTCCCTCCCGAAAGGTAAATATATTTTGGCATAGCTATCCTTCTCGATACTCAACCTATCTCCATTCACCCTTATTGTTTGGCCTCGACAGAGTTGAAGGAGTTAAAGGATCAATTAAAAGATTTGTTGGAGAAAGGATTTATTAGACCAAGCCAATCACCTTGGGATGCTCCAGTGTTGTTTGTGAAAAAGAAGGATGGGTCCTTTAAAATATGCATTGACTACCGGCAACTCAATTGAGTCATCATCAAGAATAGGTATCGTCTTCTAATGATTGATAACTTGTTTGATCGATGGCGAGGGGCTAGCTTCTTCTCTAAGATTAATCTTCGGTCCGGGTATCATCAAGTGAGGGTGAGGGAGTGTGATATTCCCAAGATGGCCTTCCAAACTAGATATGAGCATTTTGAGTTTGTTGTGATGTCGTTTGGGTTGACTAATGCACTGGCCATCTTCATGGACCTAATGAATAGGGTCTTCAAACCTTGCCTTGATTTCTTTGTTGTAGTCTTCATGGATGATATATTGATCTATTCAATAGTATGGAAGAGCATATAGGTTATTTAAGGATTGTGTTGCAAGGATTGAGGGAGGAGAAATTTTATACCAAATATGACAAGTGTGAATTTTGGTTGAAGGAGGTTGCATTCTTGGGTCATGTGGTGTAGGGGATAGTATAAAAGTGGATCCTAAGAAAATTGATGTGATTAGAAATCGGCCTAGACCATTGACCTCGTCAGATATTAGGATCTTCTTGGGCTAGTGGGTTATTATAGAAGGTTTATGAATGGGTTCTCCTCCATTGCTTCCCCTATGACAAAATTGACTCAAAAGAAGTTTAAGTTTGTCTGGACCGATGAGTATGACAAGAGCTTCCAAACATTGAAAGACAAGCTTGTGTCCGCTCCTATATTGTCACTACCATATGGGCTTGAGGGGTTTGTGGTGTATTGTGATGCTTCTCGGGTTTGTTTGGGTTCTATGTTGATGCAAAATGGTAAGGTCATAGCTTATTCTTCTAGACAACTCAAGGTACATGAAAGGAACTACTCCACCCATGATCTAGAGTTAGCTGCCATTGTGTTTGCATTAAAGATTTGGTGTCACTACTTGCATGGGGTGCATGTTAATGTGTTCACTGATCACAAGAGCCTCCAATATGTCTTCACTCAATAAGATCTCAACTTGAGACAACGAAGGTGTTTAGAACTCCTTAAGGACTATGATATGAGTGTGCACTATCATCCGGGTAAGGTAAATGTGGTGGCGGATGCTTTGAGTAGGGTGTCTATGGGCAGCCTAGCCCATGTTGATAGTGATGATGGTGTTGTTGTTACTGATGGATCTAAGTCTTTGTTGGTTGATGAGGTGATAGCAAAACAAGATCTTGACTCCTCCTTACTTGAATTGAAGGCCTTGATGAAAGAGGGAAAAGTAGAGGTTTTCTCCTAAAGGGGAGATGGGGCCTTAGGTACCAAAGTAGGTTGTGTACGCCTTGTGTTGATGGTTTGAGGGAGAAAATCCTTGGTGAGGCCCATAATTCTTCTTATTCTATCCACCCCAGTTCCACCAAAATGTATAGAGATTTGAGAGATGTGTATTGGTGAGGAGGCATGAAGAGGGACATTGCCAAATTCATTTTCGGTTGCCGTAGCTGTCAGTAAGTCAAAGCCGAACATCAAAGGTCGGGTGTCCTAACCCAAACCATAAAGCTTCCTACTTGGAAATGGGAGGTGATTAATATGGATTTTGTGGTTGGGTTGCCGAAAACTAGAAAAAATTTTGATTCCATTTGGGTGGTGGTTGATAGGATGACGAAATTGGCTCACTTTCTACTGGTTAAGACCACATATGGGATGGAGAGTATGCAAGGTTATACATCATAAGTTAGTGAGGTTACATGGAATTTCTTTGTCCACCATATCAAATCGTGGTTCATAATTCACTTCACACTTTTGGAGGTCTTTTCAAAAGGGTCTTGGTAGTGCCAAGCCAAAAGAACCATTCAAACCCTTGAAGATAAGCTTAGGGCATGTGTATTAGAGTTGAGGGGTAGTTGGTATGACCATCTTCCTTTGGTTGAGTTTGCCTACAATAATAGCTATCACTCTAGCATCGGTATGACTCCTTTTAAGGCTCTTTATGGGAGACGTTGTAGATCACCAGTTTGGGACCAAATCTGGTTATGGAGGCTCTTGATAAGGTCAGGATGGTTAGGGAAAGGTTGAAACAGCCCAATGCAGTCAAAAATCTTATTCTGATGTGAGGAGAAGAGACCTAGAATTCAAAGTGGATGATTGAGTCTATTTGAAAGTTTCTCCAATAAAAGGTATGGTCCATTTTGGTAAAAAGGGGAAGTTGAGTCCAAGATACGTTGGTCCTTATGAGGTGATAAAGAGGGTTGGTAATGTATCTTATGAGTTGAAGTTGCCTAGTGAAATGAATTCGGTTCATCTGGTATTCCATGTCTCTATATTGAGAAAATATGTTGGTGATCCTAATGCTATTGTGCCTCTTGATGTTGTGGGTGTTGTTGAGGATAACTTGACTTATGAAGAGGTTCCAGTTCAGATTGTTGATAGGGAAGTGAAGAGATTGAGGAACAAGGAGGTGACATCTGCTAAGGTCCTTTGGAGGAACCAACAAATCAAAAGTGCTACTTGGGAGGCCAAAAAGGACATGCAAAAGCGGTATCTTTATCTTTTGCACTCCACTCAATCCCAAGATACCAATTCTAAGTCCCCTATGTGATTTCAAGTCTTGTATTTTAGCCCCTATGTCATTCATATGCATTCAGTTTTAAATTGGAAAGTTTATGATGATTTTACATTTATGTTGAGATTTTGAAAATGGTGTTTTAAATATACGGGCTGTTTTATTTATGACCACTCTTGTCTTGTACATCTCTTTTACATTCGGGGATGAATGTTCCCAAGGGGGAGATATTGAAACGACCGCAAAAAGTGCCTGAAAATGTGCCTCAGAATGCTCGGAATTTTAAATTCCATATATCTCAAAATTCGTGAACGATATCAAAAATTCAACTTCATATTCTTGTTCAGGGGGTCAAAATTAGGGAAAAAGGGTCTAATCCCTATTTAAAAGTGAAAGATTAGCAATTATAAATTTTCAAAGTGCGATTTCGAAAGAGGAATCCGCGTCCTCCATGTGACACGCACTAGTGTAAAAAGGTGTCTATTTTTTTAAGTCGGTCCAAGACTTCTAAGTCTTGGGCCTAAGTGTTCCCAAATATGTGTTTACCTATACTTAGCCTTATTTTACCATAATATCATCATAAATATTTTCCAATACTCACTCAAACACTTAGCCATATTATCACTCCTAAATTCAAGTCCCAAATCGTCATCCGAAACTAAGGTTTTCCTTCAAGGTTCTTCTTCAAGCTTCAAGTCTCCATCACCAATCTTCATGAAGTTCATCTCCAAGATAAGTTATGTGGATTTCTTTCATCAGTTCCTTTCACCCATGATACCCAAGACTTCTTTTACTCAAATTAAATTATTTCAAGTTGATTTACAAGTGGGTCTTGCTTATTATGAAATTCGCTGCACACTATGTTAAAGCTATGAGAAATTGCATCTGTTTTGCTCTATTTTGAGCTATAAATCTTTGATATATTGTAATATTTGGGAAGGAATTTTTATGTATGTTGCATGAGGGTGTTGTGAGGTGTTTATTCATGGTTTTTCAATGGATTTCCTTGCATGATTTCATCTCTATATTTCATGGTTTTATACTAGCATTACACACCCTCTGAGTGTTTGATAAAATATCCGGATATGGTTTTTTGAGGAGTTGAAGGTTCAAAGTATGAGATATGATATGATTGACTATATGATGATAAAATGAGCTTATGTAAATGATATACTCTACATAAAGTGTTGCATTAAACTATACCCGATCCAAGGGGACAAAAGCCCAGGTAACTGAGGTGGGGGTTTGTACTCATCAACTGAGATGGGGGTTTGTACTCATCAACCATGTGAGGGGTTTGTACTTCGCCACCATGGTGATAAGGTGTGATTGTCATCAACCATTTGAGGGGTACCACACCGCCAGGGTGATGGGCTGAAACCATCATCAACCAACCAAAGGGTTTGTACTTTGGAAATCTAACTTGGTCTCTTCTACACATATGATATCCTATGTGAGCATGAGCTACTTAAGCACGTTTTGCTTATGAATTGATCATACATACCATGTTATTACATTATCCCTATTTCCTATTGCTATGCATTTTGATATAACACCTATCTTTTATTGCATTGCATCCTACATACTTAGTATATTCAAATGTACTAACACATACTCTTGCCTACATGATATCACCATGTAGGAACCAGTGCCCAAGTTGATCATCCTCCTCCTTTACGTGGCTAGTTCAGTACTACTAAAGCTAGTTGGTGAGTCTTCCACTTCGGGGACCTTAGTCTATGTTTCTCTTATCATGTATTGAGACGTTCTTCTTTATTTCTATTTTGACTATGAGGGTGAGCTTGGTTGCTTTGTCTTGGCCCCCGCTCTTATCTAAGTCTTAGAGGTTCTTGTTGGACATATTATGTATCTATGATATGAGCTTTGACTCCTTGTCTCTTGATCATGATGTTATGCAAGCTTTCCCCTTAGCACCTTTGCTCCTATTCTTATTCTTTATGCCTTTTATATGCTTCCACAACCAATGATGTGTAATGACAAGTTAAGAGGCTTGTTTGGGGTCCCTTAGAGTTCCTCATTCATTGTGTCATGTCTAGGCCCTAGCCTTGGGTCGTGACAGTGGCCCAAAATGATTCCTTCTTTCACGATGAAATGACACTTCTCCCAATTGAGGACTAGGTTTGTTTCAACACATTGTTGCAATACCATCTCCAAATAACCCAACCATTGTTCAAAAATGTCTCCTACCACAGAGAAGCCATCCATGAAGACTTCCATGGAATCCTCTACCATGTTAGCGAACATAGACAACATGTACCTCTGAAAAGTTATCACTGCATTTCACAACCCAAAGGGCATCCTTTTGAATACGAAAGTACCATAAAGGCAGGTGAATGTAGTTTTTTCTTGATCTTCTAGAGCGATAAACATCTATTTATATCTAGAATATCCATTAAGGAAATAGTACCACCCCCTCCCGGCTAACCTATCCTATATTTGATTTATAAAAGGCAACGGGAAGTGGTCTTTTTCTATGGAGGCATTCAATTTTCTATAGTCCATACAAATACACTATCCAGTGACTGGTCTTGTTGAAATAAATTGACCCTTTTCATATGATACCATACACATTGTATTGGACTTACCCAATTATTGTTTGTAATCGGGTATATTACGTTAACATCTAACCATTTTATGACTTCCTTCTTGACTTACTCTTGCATAGGAGGATTGAGTCGACATTGATGTTCAACAAATGGTTTGCATCCCTCAAGTAGCTTGATTTTTGGGGTGCAGATTCTTGAAGGAATACCCACAATGTCGGCATTTGTACAACCAATAGCTTTTACATGATTCCTAAGCACCTTGATGAGGGCTTTAATTTATCCTTCTTATAACCCCTACAATCACTGGTAAAGTGTCATTCTCACCTAAGAAAGCATATTTTAAATGTCTCAGTAGCTCCTTTAACTCAAGTTTCAGTGGTATCTCAATAGATGTCTTTGTTGGTTGAGTCTCACGATTCTCCAAGTCTATGTCAAGCTTGACTAAAGTTTTTGACTGACTCTCAGCCCCTATTAAAACAGCCACTACTCCCTCGTAATCATCAACATCAGCCTCCTCATAATTCATCAAGATTTCCTAATGATTCAGTGTTAAGTAAGTTAGCTATGCGATACTTTCCACAACTTTATCAACCATATCAACAATGTCATTTACTTGGAAATCATCATACCTTTTCAACCACATCAACAATGGCATTTCACCAATATTAATATTCACCTCTTCGTTGTTCACCTAAAATTTTTATCCCCCTTTTCAACATCCACCAAGTCCACTAGTGGCCAAAAATGGTTGACCCTGGATAATCAGTACCTTGACATCCATGTTATGATCTAAACAACAAAGTCAGATGGAAATATGAACCTATTCACTCTTACCAAGACATCATATAATATTTTGATCGGAGTTTTAATTGACTGAACAACTATAAGCAACTTTATTGTCGTTGGGGACAGAGGTCCATACCAGTTTTTCAAACATTACTATAGGCATCAAATTTATATTATCCCCCAAATCATACATGGCTCTACAAAATTCACAAGTTCTGATAGTGCACGGTATTGTGAATACGCCCGAATTATCATTTTTTCAGCCACATGCCTTGTTTAAATTGCACTACAGTTGTGTGAAAACTTCAATCATCTCACATTCTAAAGCACTCTTTTTGGTTACCAGTTCTTTCATAAAATTTGCATATGCTAGCATTTTGGTAAGATCTTCGACCAATGGTATGTTATTAGTCAATGAATTGAATATAGAGAGGAATTTCTAGAATTTTGCATCATCATTCCTCTTTTCCAACCTTCGAGGGAAAGGAAAGATTTTCATAGAAAGCTTTTGAGAAGGATCTTATTTTTCAATATATTCTTCTTTAACTTCTTTTGATTTTCCTCCATATTCATTACTACACTTACTCTCCGGGTTGCTAAGAGTAGTGTTTTGTTCATTCACTCTTGCCTCATCCTCACTCTCAGAATTTTTGCTCCCCCCAAATAAAAGGGTCTTGTTTTGCTTATTAGACTCAATAACCTTGTCACTTCTAGTAGTGATATCTATGTCTAATTGGTCGTTATTCATTAATTGGTTGTTGAGTTAAGCCGAGAGTGTTTCTAATCGAGTCTCTAGGTATTTGTTTGAGGTTGAGTGAGATGAAACAATGCGGCATAATTGAAAGAGGCCTAATTTCAATACATTCAACACATCATCTGAGGCTTCCACCTTGAGTAATATCCTTGCAAGCATCTTTTCAATTTGTGACTCATCCGGTTTTACACATGGATCATTGGACACGAACATGTGTTGAGGTGAAGTAGAGAGACTTCCCTCTTGTTCTTTACTTTGACAACTCCTAGATTTATTCATGCACCTACCATCGGTCCAGCCATTTATAATGTTTCGACCTTAATTCCCGGATGACCTGGGAAAAGCTGAGCGAGAACCCAATACATGACCTCCCATGAAACAAATGCACTCCTTCATTATAACCACTACCAATTGGCTCACATTCATAAGTTGAATTTCTAGCAACATGCACAACTTTTAGTTGTTGTTTTCTATCATCCTTAGTTACATGATGTGTTATAAGATTCAGTTGCATCATCATTTTTGCCATGTTCTCATCTCTCTTCTGCTCTTTAGCTAGTTGCTCTCTAGATAATCCTTTTTTTGTAGAATAAACATAATAATCTTGGGTGTACCACACCCTGTTTATTTTGGTTATGTCATCTAGCAATTCTAAAGAAACAATGAATGTTTGCTTTATGAGCTCTCCTCTTGCTAATTGATCAGCCACACGTTTACTAACAACACATAGGCTTGCCTAGAAGTGTTGCAATAGTAAATGATCAGGAATTCCATGAGTCGAGCACTGAAGTAAAAACTTCTAGAACTGTAACAAAGCTTCACCCAAATGGTTCATCATCTACCCTTGTAAAATTTTTGATGCTCTATTGTAGCTTGACCATCCTTGAGGGAGGGAGGGGGAAGAACTTTTCAAGGAACACATTTTGTAATTCATCCCATGATGCAATTGAATCTTTAGGAAGTTAGCTAACCATCTCATGGCTTCTCTAATTATGGAGAATAGGAAGAACCTCAACCTAATAGCCTCTTGTATGACACCCCAATATTTGAATGGTAAGCAAACATCTTCAAAATTCCAAAGATGTACATGGGGAGCCTCATGGTCTTGACCTCCAAATAATCCCTTTAGCTGGAGAAACTTTAATATTATGCCAACAACTTTAAACTCAACATTTCTAGCTATTGGGGGCAATCAAATTTTCCCTTTACTACCTATTTGGTATAAGTTGATATCTTGAAGTTCATCCACATCTCCCATGATATCACCTTGGACACTGCTTTCATCCTCTATCTTAACACCAGATTGTCAACAACCAAAACAATATAAAAAGTAATAAAGCAATTTTAACTACAAGATTCCAATTAAACTAAAACTTTGATCAAGAACTAGCACCATTCCCTGACAACAACGCCATTTTTATAAAAGCTTAAGCCTACTACTCGAAGGAAATAGGAACGATTGTTATAATCATATTACCCAACAAAAGAGTTAGGGTCGCTTCCAACAAGGAATGGTGGTTCAAGAGGCGAATTAGTACATTGAATTAGAAAACTATAGGTTCAAATTTTGGGGTTTCAGTAAATAAAATCAAGGTTCAGTAGACAACAACTTCTAATTTTGCAAACTAATCACAAATTAAGAAAGATGTCGGGTATGTAAAAAAATGAAAATAGATCTGCTAAGCTGGGTCTAAATATTTGACTAACTGAGTTAAAGATGAGTGAATAGGCTAGGATGATGGTAACTGAAGCTTCAATCATGACAATTAAAGTGTTTCACATGATTCAATTACGACATCATATGCGGATCACTCGAGGACACACCCGGCTTGAGAAATGACAACAAACCACCTAATACCTTAGTCATTGAATTCATAGTTGTGGCATTCAACTGAAAACCCAAAATGTTTCCAGCTAATATATCCATTCCACACTCTAACTACTCAGATTATAAAAATAATTAGAGATCTAAAGTAAACTCCAAGTTTGTAACCTTAGTATTATAGATGAAACTTAGCAATGGATGTAAATTGACCGAGATTAACAACAATAAAGTCACAATATCATAGACCCAACATAGAAATCAAAGACCCATATTATTTACATACCTCCAACATGGGGATTTTAGCTACTCATGCTCAAAATAAAGATTCTATACCAAGTTTAGCAGTTGAACAAATAGGTAACAGGAATTATAAGAGAAAAGTTTATTTGAACCAGCAAATCTCATCAATTTTTGCCTTTACAAGCTTGAAACCCTCTAACCCTTGTACTATTGAGCAAGAATGTTCTATGTATTCTCTCTTACTCTCTCTATATATGTAAAACCTGATATGAATGATCTATATAATGTCCTTTTCAAAAGTTTTAAATAGTACATGCAAAATAAATGGAGTTTATGCACTGAGTATCCATTCGACTATCACGATCGGCTATTACCAAGCACTCTGGCGATATGCCAAATGTACACTTGACCAATTTCCTTTGCATCTCTTTGAAGGCTTGGACCTTTGCGAGATTGGGAAACAATTCTTACTCCACCAATCGTATTTGTCAATTCACCAAAATTCCTCCTACATTGCCCTTCCATATAAGCTTGGGGTCCTGAGTTCTACCATATTAGGCGTCTACTTGGCCATTCAGCTATACGCTGAATATGTTTGGCAAATTTGATTCTAACCACTCTTGTGGCATGTACTTGTGACGTTTTTGTGAGATATTAAGCAGTTGCACTGCATCTTCGGTGGTCCACAAATTATGTCAACAAAGTTGCTTTTGTCTGTATTTTTGATAATTTTGCTCCTTTTTCCAGAATTATTGAGTATTGTTCAATTGTGCACTTTTAGCTCCAGTGTTAACATAACACAATACATATTAGTTAGTAATTAGAGAATAATAACATACTGAGGACAACATTTCATAACATTTTAAGCCTAAAATGAGTCCACAATATGGACTCATCATTCCTCAACTTCTTCACTTGTCAGTCTAGGATCTTAATCAAAACCTCTTTGTAGGTCAAATTTTCTTCAACACACATATCTTCCAAAGGCACTATTAAATTCGGATCACCCACAAACTTCCTTAACATCGACATATCAAACATGGATAAACCATACATATCTCCAATAGAAACTCCAACTCATAAGCCACCTTACCAACTCACTTAAGAATTTTACAAGGCCCTACATATCTAGGGATCAACATCCCTTTCTTACCAAATTGGACCAAACCCTTTATGAGTGAAAGCTTCAAATAGATCCAATCATTGACATTAAATTTAAGGTCCCTTTTTTCTAACATTAGAGTATGACTTTTGGTGACCTTGAGCCATCTTCAACTTCTCCCTTATGAATCTGATTCTCTCCATAGAATCATAGCCAAGTTAGGTCATATCAAGACCATTTCACCAACTTCAATCAAGCTTACTACAGATCTACATTGCCTCTCATATAAAGCTTCAAATAGTTCCATCTCTATACTAGAGTGACAACTATTATTATAGACAAACTCAATATGTGGTAGATGGTCATCCTAATTTCCTTTGAACTCCAACACATAAGTCCTCTACATGTCTTCAAGTGTTTCAATTGTCCTTTTATCTTGTTCATTAGTTTGATGATGAAGAAGCAACACTCAAATTTTCTTGGGTACGAAGACCCTTTTGAAATGACTTTCAAAAGTGAGAAGTGAATTAGAAACCATAATCTGATATAATGGATAATGGTACACCGTGTAAACTCACCAACTCTCGAACATACAACTTGCCATATTCTTAAACACTATATGAAGTCTTGATTGATAGAAAATGAGTCAACTTCGTCATTCGATTAGCAATCACCCAAATAGACTGATATTGGTTCTGAGTACGGGCCAACCTTACTACAAAATCCATGTTAACATATTATCACTTTCAAGTGGCAATTTCAATGTCGTGAGCTTGGTCACCTAACCTTTGATGTTCCATTTTCACTTGTTGGCCATTTGGACACTCTGCCACGAACCTTGCTATGTCTTTATCTATTCTATTCCACATTATACCTCTCTTAGGTCTCTATACATCTTAGTGGATTTCAGGTGAAATGGAATTTTATGAATTATGAGTCTTACCCAAGATTGTCTCCCTTATTTCATCAATATTAGGTACACATAATCACCCTTGGTAATGGAAGGAGCTATCTCCCCCTTATGAAAGTACCACTAATTTTTTCTCCATTACCATCTTTCTTCAAATCCACCAATGTTGGGTCTGAGTCTTGCTTAGTTTTAACATCCTCTATCAGGATGATTCGAAACCATTTTGCTCAAGAACACCATCATTATTAGAACTACTCAATCATAGCCTCAAATGGGCAAAATGATAAACTTACTTTACTAACTCCCTTTGCCCTTCTTCAATATGAGAAACACTACCCATTGACACACTACTAAGTGCATTAGCTACCATATTAGCCTTAAAAAGATGATACATCACACTCATATTATAGTCCATGAGAAGCTCTAACTACTTTCTTTGCCTTAGGTTGAGGTCCCTTTGACTAAACACATATTTGAGACTTTTGTGGTTGGTGAACATATCCATATGCACCCCATAGAGGTAATGACCCTAAATTTCAGTGCAAAGACGACCGTCATAAGTCCAAGATCGTGGTTTAGGTAGTTCTTTTCATGTATCTTTCATTGCTTCAAAGCATAGGCTATCACCTTCCTATGTTGTATCAACACATATCCCAGACTAATTTGTGAAGCATCACAATAGACAATAGACCCTTTGATACCCTCTGACAAGTTCGAAATTGGAGCAAAAGTTAATTAATCTTTCATGGTTTAAAAGCTTTTCTCACATTCATCTATCCACACGAACTTTGCTTTCTTTTGAGTCAACCTTATCAATGGCGACGAAATAGTAGAGAATCGACCAACAAACCTCCTATAATACCCGAGTAAACCCAAAAAGCTCCTAATGTTTAAAGAAGTCAAGAGTCTAGGCCAATTTCTCACAACCTCTATCTTCTTAGGATCAACATTAATTCCTTCACGACACTATATTTCAATGAAATGTCACTTTTTCCAACCAAAACTCACATTTGCTAAACTTGGTAAATAATTGTCAATGTTAGACCCCGTAATTAATTCTATCGAAGTAAATCGTTTAATTGGAAAAGTTGTCAAACATGGCGTATTTTTAAATTTAGTAAGTTCACGGTGTTTAATTATAATTGGGGCGTATATTCTAAGTTGGAGTCGAGAGTCCTCAATTGGATTAAAATAGAAAAGTTTGGGGACCTAATTGAGCAATGGGCTAACTAGG
>JAOTQJ010183994.1:0-22639 GCA_025642045.1 Solanum sejunctum | reverse complement strand
ACAAAGGCAATTGTAAAGCATTCTTCCAAGGAATATAAAACTTTCCTTCTTAAAGCTCTTTGACTTTTCTTTTCATTGGTAATCCAACGTTCCCTTAGTAGATCCTTGGCAACAAGGCTTGCTAGACTTGCTAGGTTAGCCAATTCCGCAGGCCAACTGTCTAACGTTGTCTAGCGCCGTACGGAGTCCTTAGCACAAAACTCTGAGGCCATAACATAAGTCTGTATAAGATCTCAAGTCCTAAGTTCAGCCCTCAAGTCATTGCATATGATGTTCATGTTTAAATTTACTAGTTCATGATGATTTTACACTTATGATGGGATTTTGAAATGATGTTTAAGTTTATTGTTGCATTACTATGTGTATTGAAATTATCATGTTTATGTCTCTCATATACGTCTCTTTGACATTCTGATATGAATGTTCCCTAAGGGGGAGATATTGAATAGACCCCCGAAAGTGCCCAAAAATGTGCCTTGGATGTGCTTGGAATCATAATTTCCATATATATCAATCTGTACGCGATATCAACAATCCAACATCATATTCTTGTTCACGGGATCATTTTGAGTAAGAAATGGGTCTAACCTCATTTTAAGAGCAATTTCAGTTTTCTAGAAAAATGATTTCCAATGAGCTTTTTGCGCCCCTGGCACAACGTGCCAAGGGCGTGCAATAGTGCATTTTTTTCAGTTTTGACTTCGATCCAAGATCTTTTAAGTCTTAGGCCTAAGTGTTCCCAAACATAGAAATACCTATACTTAGCCATTTTTCTCCCTCATATAATTCTAAACATTCCCCAATACTCATTCAAACACTTAGCCAAATATTTATTCCTGAACTCAAGTCTCAAAACCCTCTCCAAATTTCAGGATTTCTTCTCAAGCTTCATTTCTCCATCTCTAATCTCCATCAAGATCATCTCCAAGGCTAAGGTATGTGGGTCTAATTCATGTGTTCCTTTCACCAAATGATACCTAAGCTCTCTTTACTTAAAATTACATGATTTAAAGTTGATTTATTCATGGGTTTTATTTATTATGAAAACTCACTGCACATTATGTTAGGGTTCATGAAATTGTGACTGTTTTAACATGTTTTGAGCTATGAATCTAAGGTTTGTTGTAAGATTTGATGTAGGGTTTTGATGTATATTTCTTCACGGTGGTCCCAAGTACCTATTGAAGGTTTCACATTGAATTTACTAGCATGATTTCACTCTTGAATTGTATGGTTTTACACTAGCATTACACACCCTCCAAGTGTTTGATAAAATATCCCGTTATGAATTCTTGAGGAATTGAAGGTCCAATGCATGTCTTATGAGTTGAGTGATTATATAATGATTTTATGATTATGAAAAGGTAATGAAATTATGATGATATGATGATGAAATGATGATGAAGGTAATGTCTATATATGATGACTATATGATGTTGAAGGGAATGTATGGGTATGATGATTATATGATGATGAGAAAAATGTATGTTTAAGATGTCTATATGATGATGGGAGAAATGTATATATGTATGTATGATATTGTCTCTATAGTGTTGGGGATGACCAAACCTAGCTCAGGGGATTATAGGCCCGGGTAACCCATTGAGGGATTGGTACCTCGATCGCCTAGCTTGGGGGTGGTAGGCCCGGGTAACCTTGTTGGGGTATGGTACCCATCAACCTTTTGGAATGTTTGTACTCCATCAACCTTGTTGGGGGGTTTGTACTCCATCAACTATGTTGGGTTTTTGTGAAAGTTTGTACTCCATCAACATCATAAAGGGGTTTGTACCTCATGTGCCTCTCCAAGGAGGTGGTAGGCCTTCGATTGCACTAAGAATGGTCACTCCCTACACATGCGTTATGTTCTATGAAAGTATGATTTGCTTCAAGCATCTTCCATTCATGTCCATACATTCTTGAATTGAATGGAGTGGGGGCCAAGACACTTTTTATGCTCACCCTCGTAGTAACAAGTGTTTAACATAAAGAAATATCAAAATATCAAAAGTAACATAAATAGCATCCTCAGACTTGAGGACTCACCAAAGCTTAACTCTAAAGTATCAAACTAGCCACGTGGAGGATGATCAAAAAGTGCTCTGGTCCCTACATGGTAATATCATGTAGGCATATAGTATGGTTAGTAATTTGAAAGTTCTAATTATGTAGGATGCAATGCAACAAGACATGAGCAAATATTGTCAAAATGCATAATACTAAGCAATAGATTAGTGTAATCTCAATATGGCATGCATGATTAATGCTTGAAGTAAAATATGATTATAAATCATTCAACTTGCATAGAAAATAATACGTGTGGGAGGATACATTAACTGACATAGACCAAGTAGCTACAACTTGGAATCTAAGGTATGACACCCCCATGGTCAGGTGGAAGGTGCATGACACCCCCACCCCACCCCAGCTAGGTGTGGTCTACTTGCCAACGCAAACCAAACATGACAACAGAAACTACATAGATCCACTAGTATAGCAAGGGTAATAATCATAATCCTATAGTGGCTCATAGTTTAGAGACAAAAGACTTTATATAAGGACCTCTTGAGTCGAGCCCCCATGTTAAGCTTCAATTGGTGCTAAGTCTAATCCCATGGAATACTTGAAACAATTATAACTTGTAAGAATTATGAAAGATGGTCGGAGTAGCTCTTGAAACTATTTGACCTCTAAAAGGGATCCTAACTTGAAACATGAGAGTAGATCATAATCATACTTGAACCCTTGCTTTAACATGAGTAGCTCACAAGAGGTAAAAAATATCTTGAAATTGAGCTGAATTTGTAGTCTATAAAGTCATAGATAATTTCTTGACAATATATACTTGAAAGCCATAAATCATCATGTAGTCACTTGACTTGTAAATCATGAAATAGATCAATAATAACTTGAGAATTCTTGACTAGATATTTTATCAAACACATGGTGGGTTCATGATACTTTTTCAAAATCATGCAATTCAAGAGTGAAATAGGATAAGTAAACATAATGCAAATCAACCTACCAACATGTAGTAAAACCCTCATGTAGGGTACCTTGAAATCCATCATCAAAGCTCATAATAGATCATAGTTTCATAGCTCAAAACATTCATAGTCTCAATAGACAAAATCAAATTTCATGGTATTAGCTTGAAATAGATAGTCATGTATAATCAATCAATATTTCATAAAACCCCAACATAATTTATACTCTGATCCATAATAAGAGATACTCATAGATGATACAACTTGAAAACATGCAATTCTTATAAAAAGGGAGATGGGCTCCATGGGTCAAAGAACCTAATGGATAAAACCTACATACGTCAAACTTGGGTTTTCTTGAGATGAGCTTGAAGAGAACTTAGAGCATGAAGAGAATCCTTGATTCCAAAGTTAAGCTTGAAATCTTTGAAATTTGAATGAGATATTGGTTAAGTCTTTGAGAGGTTTTCGT
This sequence comes from Solanum sejunctum, assembly GCA_025642045.1. Taxonomy (NCBI): domain Eukaryota; kingdom Viridiplantae; phylum Streptophyta; class Magnoliopsida; order Solanales; family Solanaceae; genus Solanum; species Solanum sejunctum. Next base: position 19,180 of record JAOTQJ010183994.1, on the reverse strand, counting down.
GAGGGTTTTGAGGGATATAGAGTTGGAAAATTGTTAAGCATGGGTGTTTTTACGCATAAGTGGGAATGGGGCCAAGACCATAATGACCTTGGGCTCTAAAGAAAAACAAAGAAAAAACTTACACTGGCCTACATCCTTTGCATGATGCGGACCTATCGTGCATCAATATTTGTACTGCTCAGCACCCCTGGTGCATCGCGGCCAGTGCGCGGATGCTCTCTAGAAATCATAAATTAGTGAAACTTATCTTTCACTATGGGTCCTCTAAAATTCGAGTTATACCCATTTCCCACTGAATTTTGCCACCTGATCGAGAATATAAAGTCAGATTTTCTATGTCATGCACAGATTTTGAGATATATAAAAATTATGATTATGGTCATTGTCGAAACATATTTTTGGGGCATTTCAAATCTCCCCTTGGGAGCATTCATCCCTGGATATTGAAGAAATATGCATAAGAGAAGTAATCATGAAGTATTTAGCTCAACATGAATGCAACAAATACAGTTAAATATCATTTTAAAAAATGCCACATAGTGTAAAAAATCATCATAAACTTGTTACCATGAGCATGAATGCATGCAAAATGATATAAGGACTGAAACTTAAGAATTGAAATCACGCAAGGGACTTAAATTAGTACCTTCGGCTTGTGTAGAGTGGAAGATATATGGATATCACTTTCTCATGTCCACCTCGGCTTCCCATGTGGCACTTTAACTTGTTGGTTCCTCCATCGAGACTTCCTCATAGGTCAAATTATCTTCTACAACACCCACAACATCCAAAGGTACTATAGCACTTGGGTCACCCATATACTTTCTCAACATGGATATATGGAAGAACAAATGAACCATTTTCATCTCCATAGGAAACCCCAACTCATAAGCAACCTTACCCACTCTCCTCAAAACCTTGAAAGGACCTACAAACCTTGGGCTTAATTTTTCTTTCTCGCCAAATTGGACCACACCCTTCATGGGTGAAACTTTCAAGTAAATCCAATTGCCAACCTTAAATTCAAGGTCTCTTATCCTCACATCGGAGTAGGACTTTTGTCTACTTTGGGTTGTTTTTAATCTCTCCCTTGTCAACCTCACCTTCTCCATGACTAAATCCGGACCCAGCAATGCCATTTCCCCTACTTCAAACCACCCAACCTGGGATCTACAATGCCTACCATAAAGAGCTTCAAATGAAGCCATACTAATGCTTGAGTGATAGCTATTGTTGTAAGAAAACTCAATGAGTGGAAGATGCTCATCCGAACTACCCTTAATCTACAAAGCACAAGCTCTAAGCATATCCTCAAGAGTTTGGATTGTCCTCTCGTCTTCACCATCCATTTGAGGATAAAAAGTAGTGCTAAGCTTAACCTTGGTACAAAGACCTCATTAGAAGGACTTCCAAAAGTGAGAAGTGAATTGACCACAATGATCCATAATGATAGACAAGGGCACCCTATGAAATCTAACCAACTCATGAATATACAACTTGACATAATCTTTGGCTCCATAAGTGGTTTTGATCATTAGGAATTGAGCCAACTTTCTCATTCTATCCATAACAACCCAAATAGTGTCAAAATATTTTCTAGTCTTAGGCAACCCAACGACAAAATCCATGTTGACCTTTTCCCATTTCCAAATAGAAATTTCTATACCTTAGGCTAGGCCACCTGGCCTTTGATGTTTGGTTTTCACTTGTTGGCAACTGTGACATCTGAATATGAACATTGCAATGTCTCTTCATATCACCCCACAAATACACTTCCATCAAGTCTCTATACATCTTTGTAAAGTCAGGATGAATGGAATAGGATAAATTATGGGCCTCCTTCAAGATTAATTCTTTCAAGTCATCCACATTTAGAATACACAATCTACCTTGGTACCTAAGGTCACCATGTCCCCCTTGGGATTAAACCTCTTCTTTACCATCTCTCACCAAGGCCTTCAACTTTAGCAAGGCAGGGTCAAAATCTTGTTTTTCCTTTACCTCCTCAATCAAGGATGATTTAGAACCATCAACAATCGCTACACCACTATTTTAAACTTCATCCAACCTAACAACAATCTAGCCAACCAGTGAATCTCTCTAGCCACCTCCTTGCCACCATCATCAACATGAGCTAGACTATCCATGGATACTCTACTTAGAGAATCAACCACAACATTAGCTTTGTCGGGGTGATAATGCAGACTCATATCATAGTCTTTAAGGAGTTCTAACCACCTTCTTTGTATCAAGTTAAGATCTTTTTGGGTGAACACATAGTGGAGTCTCTTATGCACAGTAAACACATCAACTTGAACCCCATACATGTAGTGACACCAAATTTTCAAAGCAAATACCATGGCCGCCAATTCAAGGTCATGGGTGGGATAATTCTTCTCATGCACCTTAAGTTACCTAGAGGCATATGTTATCACCTTACAATTTTGCATCAAAACACACCGAAACAAATTCTTGAGGCATCACAATATACCACAATCCTACCAACCATTCCGGTAGAGCCAAGATAGGAGTGAAGACAAGTTTATCTTTCATGGTTTGGAAACTCTTCTTGCATTATCGGTCCACACAAATTTCACCTTCTTTTGAGTCAACTTAGTCATAGAAGAAATAATAGAAGAGAAATCATTTACAAACCTCCAATAATAACATACCAAACCCAAGAAACTTCTAATATCTGATGGAGTCAAAGATCTTGGCCAATTTCTAATCACCTCTGTCTTCTTAGGATCAACCTTAGTGCCAACACCCGACACCACATGCCCTATAAAAGCAACCTTTTTCAACCAAAATTCACATTTTTCATATTTAGCATACAAAGTCTCCTACATCAAGATTTGCAACACAACATGCAAGTGATTCACATTCTCCTTCTCATTATGGGAATAAATCAAGATATCATCAATAACGACCACCACAAACAAGTCAAGGTAGGGTTTAAAGACCCTATCTATGAGATCCATAAATATAGCCAGTGCATTAGTCAACCCAAAGGACATAACCACAAACTCAAAGTGTCCATACCTAGTCTAGAAAGCCATCTTGGGAATGTCACACTCACTCACCTTCACTTGGTGATACCCGAACCGAAGATCAATCTTAGAAAGGTGACTAGTGAAACCCTTCTCTAACAAATCCCTCAATTGTTGTTTTAACTCCTTCAATTTCGCCAGGGCCAAACCATAAGGGGGAATAGAAATAGGTTGAGTATCGAGAAGGAGGTCTATACCAAAGTCTATTTCCCTTTCAGAAGGAACACCTAGAAACTCATTGGAAAAAATATCAAGAAACTCATTAACCACCAGAACCTACTTGATAAGAAGTACTTTGGACTCCGCATCCCTAACCCTCACAATATGATAGAGACAACACTTAGAAATCAACTTATGGGCTTTAAGACAAGAAATGAAGTTACCCTTACAACCATATCATGACTTTCCTACTAAAGGATGGGTTATTAGGGAATTGGAATCTAACCCTATAGGTTCTACAATCAATAGAAGCATAATATGCATGCAACCAATCCATCCCAAGAATTACATCAAAATCCACCATATCTAATTCAACAAAATCGCAAAGCAAGACTTTATGCAATATGAACATGGGACAATTCCTAGAGAAACTTTTAGCAATAATAGACTCACCAATGATGGTAGACACTTTATAAGGTTCACACAATAATTTAGGCTAAGATGAAGCTTTTGAAAATAAAAGGAGTAATAAAAGAAAGAGTAGCACCTTAGTCTTGTTGATGACCATCTCTACCTTTGTTTTGAGCATGATGAACCTTGTGAACCATCTCACCACAACTAAAGCAAGCATTAGAATTCCTCGAACATGGACCACTATGATTCCTTTCACACCTTGGGCATCTAGGATTTGTCATTCGTCCATTACCACCTTTGAATCTTGGGTCACCCTATCATTGGCAAACTTCCTGTTAGGACCATTGTATGACCATTGGACTTGGATCTTGTGACCTTGAGGAAATCGTCCACCCTTAAAACCCTTGAAACCACCTTCAAAATGAGCCCTCTTAGACTCACCACTTCTCCTTTTCTAAGCTTTTCCCTTTCTAGGTGTTTAGCATATGTCATAAGGATCCATATCACCTACTAGCATGGAGGTACAATACTCTTCATTAACCATGTCGGACACGCCCAACACAAATTTGTTCATCCTTGATGTAGGCTCGGTAACCAATTATGGGGAATACTTGGAAAGCTTGTTGAACTTGAGGGCATACTCCATCACATTCATTGAACTTGAAATGACCCCAAAAATGCCCAAAAATGTGCCTCCTAAACTCCAATAATAATTTCCATATATCTCAAAATTTGTGTGTGATATCAAAAATCCAACTTTATATTCTTGTTTAGGCAGAAAAATTGAGTGGGAATGGATATAACCCGAATTTTAGATAATCCATATCAAAAAGCAAATTTTTCCAAATTTTAATTTCTATAAGCTATTGATGTTGGCTATCCATTACGAAGTAGTGTATTTTATTGCCAATTTTTCCTATTTTGGTCCAAGTCCTTGAGGTCTTGGGCCCAGGCTCTCCTATGCATAAAAGTACCTATAATTAGTCATTTTTCATCCTGATTCATTCAAGACATTCTCTAAAATCCTCTCTAACACTTACCTAAATATTTATCCAAATTCAGGTGCCCCAAACTCATTCCAGATCTCAAGAAATTAATTCAAGCTTCAAATTCTTGTTTAATCTTCATTAAGAAAATCTCCAAGTTTGAGGTATGTGGGTTTCAACCATTGGGTCCTTTCACCCATGGCGCCCAACATTCCTTTTTTATAAAATATGCATGTTTCAAGTTGTATTACTTATAGGCATTATTTATTATCAATTTTGGATGCAAACTACATTGGGGTTTTATGAAATGTTGTCCAACTATGCATATTTTGAGCTATGATACTATGGTCTATTGTGAGATTTCATGAGGAGTTTTGATGTATCTTGTATGAGGATGTTACCAAGTGTTGGTGGGTTAATTTACATTGAGTTTTCTCACATGATTTCAATCTTGAATTTCATGATTTTGAACTAGCATTGTGCACCCACCAAGTATTAGATAAAATGCCTTTTCAAGGATTCTTAAAGTTTTGATGGTCTATTGGATGATTTGTGAGTCAAGTGACTTTATGATGATTTTGAAGTTTCTAAGGATGTATTTAATTCATAAAAATGTCTATGATGTTGTAAATCTGGATTAAGCCCTTTTCTTAAAGATTTTACCTCTTGTAAGCCTTTGATGTTGATGCAACGGTATTGTTTGATGATGATATATTCATATGTTTGAAGATAGGCTCACTATTAGAGGTCAAAGATGTTTTAGAACTACTCATGCCAGTTCAATATGTTTGAGGGAGTGCTCTCTTTCCTAGAACTATGTGCCACCGTAGGATGACGTTTTACCCTTGCTTTACTAATAGATCCATTTAGTATACTTTCTCTAGAGGTTCTTCCCGAATTGGGTCATGTTCTCGTAAGGTGAAGTTCTTCATGAAATCCTTTTTGAAATAGGGTGATGTTCCCTTAAGGAAGGTTACTTCATACGAAATTAGGTCATGTTCCTGTAAGTTTGAAGTATGATTTGCCTTAGCAAGTGGACCTCCTCTTTACCGGTTAGAGGTAATCACTGGGATTCCAAGTTGTAACTCACTTAATCTTAGTCTACATTGGTTGAAGTCTCTTACAACACCTATGTATTATGTTCTTTGGAATATGAATGATTTACAAGCATGTTTTACTTCAAGAATTGATATGCATATCATATTGTTATTATGCTTATCTGTTGCTTATAGTTATGCATTTTGATTATGTTTCCTATCTCTTGATATATTGCATTCTACATACTTTGTACATTCAAATATACTAATGCATGCTCTATGCCTACATGATGTTACTGTGTAGGGACTGGAGCTCCATTTGACTATCCACCTCCACGTGGTTAGTTTGATATCTTAAAGATCAGGTTGTTAAGTATTCAAGTTTGAGGACATTATCTATTTTCTCTTGCTATTTTCAAGACTTCTCTATATTGATATTTGACATTATGAGGGTGAGCCTGGATAGTGTCTTGGTCCCCGCTCCATTCCAAGTTTGGAGGTGTTGTTAGAATATTATGATGTATCTAAGCTATAAACTTGACTACTTATGTTTAAGTTAGAATGTTCCCGCCCCGGCATCCTGATCAAAGGCCATAATAGCCTTGTTCTTTGTCTCTTATTGTTGTTATTATGCTTCCATGATGAAGGATGTGTATATGATATACTAAGAGGCTTGTTTTGGATTTTATCAGTTTCACCATTCTCCGTGTCACGTCTATGCCCTAGGTTGGATCGTCAAAAAATTGGTATCAGAGCACTAGGTTGTTGATGTTTCTTGAGACCTAACACACTGTGTCGATTGGAGTTTTATTCATGGTTGTAAAGTGCGCCACAACTATAAATTAGAGTCTATGAGGCATTTTAGAAAATGTTTTCCTTCTTCATTGTCTAGGTCATGTTGTAGAAGTTAAGGTTAGGTATTCCCCTAATGAATGTTCTTTTCTATTCTAGATTATGCTAATTCCAAGAGGAAGAACAACCCATACACCTGAGAAGCAACTGGCTTCTCCCGCTCCTCAAGATGGAGAAATGGCTCATGAAGAATTCTAGGATGCTATTACCATTTTAGCTCATGCCATGACTATCAAATCAATCAAGGGGCCCAATCTTCTCATGCTTCTACACCGGCTTCAAAGGTAAGAGACTTTACCACTGGAGTTCCATGGGTCTAAGGTGGATGAGGACCCTCAAGAATTTATTGATGAGGTGTACAAAGTGTTGGCTATTATGAGGGTTAGATTGGAGGAGAAGGTGGAGTTGGAATCCTATGAACTCAAGGGGGTGGCCCAAATATAGTTTACCAAATGGAAAGCAGATAAGGGGAACAACAATGTCATCCTATGGGAAGAATTTAAGGCGGCATTTCTCAACTGGTTCTTTCCCCTTGATCTAAGCAATGCCAAAATGATCAAATTGATTAATCTAAAATAAGGATCTATGAGTGTGAGAAAGTATTCCCTCAAGTTCAATCAACTCTCCAAGGATATACCACGATTGGTGGCCGAGCCAAGGTCTAGGATGAACAAATTTGGGATGGGGGTGTCCAACTTAATTAATAAGGAGTATCATGGTGCCACGTTCATAAGTGATATGAATTTATCCCCTCTCATGACTTATGTCAAACAATTGGAGGGTGAAAAGCTTAGAAAGAGAAGAATATGTGAGGCCAAGAGGGCCCGTTTCGAAGGTGGGTTTCAAAACTCCAAAGGTGGTCCATTTCCACAAGGCCATAAATTTGAGGGCCAAGAGTCATTCATTGCTTCTAATGAGGGGTTTGCAAATGGTAGGCTGCCAAATCAAAAATTCCAAGGAGGTGATGAAGGGGTTGCAAAACTTAGGTGCCGAAAGTGTGGCAAAAGCCATGGTGGCCTATGTTTAATGAACTACAATGCTTGCTTTAGTTGTGGTGAATTTAGGCACATAGTAAGTGGTTGTCCTCATGCTAAACCCAAAGGAAGAGATAATGGTCCTCAAGGACAAGGTGCTAAAGTTGGCTAAGGAGGAAGGGCAAATCACTAAGGGAGGTGCCCCAAGTCACAATAGATTTTATGCCCTTCAAGGGAGACAAGGAGGGGATGAGTTGTTCGATGTTGCTACCGGTATGTTGAAGTTTCCTTTGACTAGAATGTGTATGCATTGGTGGGTCTGGGTGCCACTTTTTATTTCATCATTCCTTTTGTTGATAGTAGGCTTCATGTGTGTCCCGAATTGTTATGTGAACCTTTTTGGTGTCTACCCCCATTGGTGAGTCTGTTGGTTCTAGAAAGGCCTATAAAAATTATTTCGTGTTCATTTTGCATTAGGTCATTCTTTGTGATTTTGTTGAATTATATCTTATGGAGTTTGATGTTACACTTGGAGTGGATTAGTTATATGCATGTTATGTATGCATTGATTGTAGGACTCGTAGAGTTAGATTCGAATTCCCTAATAAACTCGTCCATGAGTGGTACTGAAAATATAGGTCCATTTCTTGTCTTGAGGTCCAATTGAACTCTAAGGATTGCATTTATCATCTTGTATGAGTAGGGATGTTGATCCTAAGGTCCCTCCTATTGAATCGATTCCCATGATTAATGAGTTATTGATGTCCCTTTCAATATTTTGAATTTGGGGTAGTGTTTATGGGCTTAGCTAATGCACTAGCTATGTCGGTTCTTTTTTGGAAGAAAAGAGGAGCTTGTGGATCATTTGAGGGTGATATTGCAAATTTTGGAGAAATATGAGATTGGTTGCTAATTGTGGAAAGTGGGAGTCCTTGGGATAACGAAAGCGTGGTTGGAGAAGTTCACCAGTTGACTAGGTTGAGTAAGAGGTTGGGTGAAGTTGAGAATGGTGGTGGAGTAGTTTTAATGGTTTCAACTCTTCTTTGGTTGATGAGTTCTAGTTTAAGCAAGACCCTGATTCCAACTTATTAGAGTTGGAGGTCTTGGTGAGGGATGGTAGGGTGGAGGTTTTCTCCCAAGGAAGTGATGGTGGCTTTTGGTGAAAAAGTGGACTATGTGTGTTTAAGGTTCACAATTGGGTCAAGGTTTATAGGTCCTTATAGGTTTTGGATGAGAATCGGTAAGGTTGTATATGGATTTGAGTTGCCTATGGATATGGATATGGTTCAATCGGTTTTCTATCTGTCTATGTTAAGGTGGCATGTGGTGACCCAAATGCTATGGTGACTTTGAAGATTGTGGGTGTGATGAAGGATATTTCTTATGGGAGGTTCCAGTAGGAATTTTTGATAGACGAGTGAGAAAGTTGAGCAACAAGGATGTAACTTTGGTCAAAGTTATTTGGAGGAATCGACAAGTTAAAGGAGCCACTAGGAAAGCCAAAGCAAACATAAAGGAGGGACATTCGTACCTCTTTCATTCTAATCAAGCCTAAGATAACGACTATGCCCTTTCTATTATTTTTGGTCCTAAGTTTCAACCCTTATGCTATTTGCATGCATTCATGTTTATGTTGACAAGTTTATGGTGCTTTTAATATTCAAGTTTAGACTTTTGACAATGATGTTTATTGTAACTATTGCATTCATGTTGGGCTAAAATCTGCATGCTTACTTCTCTTCTTTACATTTCTTTGACATTCAGGGATGAATGATCCAAAGGGGGAAACATTGAAACGACCCAAAAAATTCCCAAAAAAAGTGACTCGAAAATTCCCATAATCATAATTTTCATGTCTCAAATTTTGTGTGTGATATCAAAAATTTAACTTCATATTCTTGTTTAAGGAGAATAATTAAATATGGACTGGGTATAACCCAAACTTTAGAAGACCCATAGCAAAAAATGAATTTTGCCAAATTTTAAACTCTAGAAAGTGTTTGCATTGGCTCCACTATGCAGAGCCATTGAAGAGTAGTTTATTTTATTGCCAGTTTTTTTGTTTTGGTCCAAGGCCTTAGGGTCTTAGCCCCAGGACCTCCTATGCGTGAAAACACCTACATTAGTCATTTTTCAACCTCATATCATTCAAGACATTCCTCAAAACCCTTTCTAACACTTAGCTAAATATTTTATCAAATTTCAAGATCCCAAATGCATTTTGGATCTTAAGAAATTCATTCAAGCTTCAAGTTCTAATTTAAATCTTCATCAAGGAAATCTCCAAGTTTGAGGTATGTGGGTTTCAACGACTGGGTCCTTTCACCCATAGTGCCTAACCTTCCTTTTTCATGCAATATACATGTTTTCAAATTATACTACTTGTGGGCATTACTTATTATGAATTTTGGATACAAACTACATTGGGGTTTTATGAAATATTATTCAACTATGCATGTTGAGCTATGAAACTATGGTCTATTGTGAGATTTGATAAGGGGTTTTGATATATCTCGCATAAGAGTGTTTGCAAGTGTTGGTGGGTTGATTTACATTGTGTTTTATCACATGATTTCACTCTTGAAATGCATGATTTTGAACTAGTATTGCACACCCGCCAAGTGTTTGATAAAATATCTTTTGAAGAATTCTTAAAGTTTCGATGATCTATTAGATGATTTATGAGTCAAGTGACTTTTTGATGATTTTGGGCTTTCTAAAGATGTGTTTAATTCATAAAAATGTCTATGATGTTTTAAAGTGGGATTAAGCCCTTTTCTTAAAGATTTTACCTCTTTGTAAGCCTTTTATTTTAATGCAAGGGTATGGTTTAATGATGATCTATTCGTTTGTTTGAAGTTAGGCTCACTTTTAGAGATCAAAGATGTTTTAGAGCTACTCATGCCTTGTTTCAATGTTTCTTACAAGTTATTAAAGCTATGATTCTTTTATATATTTCGTGGAGTTAGATTAGAGCCAATGGATTGAGGGAGTGCTCTCTTTCCTAGAACTATAACCCACCATAGGATGATGTTTTACCCTTGCTTTACTAATGAATCCATTTAGTACACTTTCTCTTGAGGTTCTTCCCAAAATTGTGTTGTGTTCCCATAAAGTGAAGTTCTTCATGAAATCCTTTCTTAAAATGGGTCATGTTCCCGTGAGGAAGATTACTTCTTACAAGTATGGGTCATGTTCTCGTACGTTTACATTATGATTTACCTTGGCAAGTAGACCACCTCTTTACAGGTGAGGGGTAATCATTGGGATTCCAAGTGGTAGCTCACTTTGTCTTATTCTATGTCGGTTAAGGTCTCTTCCCACACTTACGTATTATGTTATATGCAATTTGAATGATTTAGAAGTATATTTAACTTCAAGCATTGATCATGCATGCTATATTGTTATTATGCTTATCCATTGCTTATAACTATGTATTTTGATTATGTTACCTATCTCTTTTTGAATTACGTCCTACATACTTTGTACATCCAAATGTACTAACACGTATTCTATGCCTATATGATATTACCATGTAGGGACTGGAGTTCCATTTGACTATCCTTCTCCGCGTGGCTAGTTTGATATCTTGAAGATAAGCTTGGTGAGTCCTCAAGTTCGAGGACACTATCTACTTTCTCTTGCTATTTCTAAGACTTGTCTATGTTGACATTTTACATTATGAGGGTGAGCTCGGAAAGTATCTTGGCCCCTGCTCCATTCCAAGTTAAAAGGTATTTTTGGAATATTATGATGTACCTATGCTATAAAATTGACTCCTTAAATTTTATGATATAAAAGAATTCCCTTGGTCCTGTTTCCCTTTATATTTGCTTCTTGTTGTTATTATACTTCTACGACCAAGGATATGTGAAATGACCTCAAAAAAAAGTGTTTGAAAATATGCTTTGAAAGTGCCTAAAATCTTAATTCCATATATCTCAAAATCCGTGTGTGATTTTGAAAATTCGACTTCATATTCTTGTTCAGGGGCTAAAATTGAGTGGGAAATGGGTCTAACTTGAATTTTAGAGCAACCATATCAAAATTTTGAAAATCCAAAGTTTGCAATTTCCAGAGATATTTCGCACCCCAGGTGCAACGTTCCAAGGGCGCACCTCTATGCATTTTTGTGCTTAGCTTTGTGGTTCTGTCCAAGGCCTTTGGTTCTTGGGCCTAAGTCTTCCCATACATGAAAATAGTTATACTTAGCCATATTTCACCTTCATATCATACAATATATTTCCCAATACTTTCTCAAACACTTAGACTAATATTTCATCCAAATTCAAGTGTTCCAAACTCATTTTGGATCTCAAGAAACTCTTTCAAGCTTCAAAGTCTCTTTCAGATCTAATTCAAGCTTATTCATGTCATTTAAGGCCATCATGGGTCCCCTACATCAAGCCAAGTTCAAAGGAATTTTTATTTGCTAAGTTTTCCACAAGTACCGATAGGAGGGTCAATTATAAAGGGGTATATCTCTTGGTACACAACCAAATGGGTAGCCCACAACTTATCAAATTAAAGCTCTTTGAATTAGCTTTTGAATGTACTTGATTTCATCTTATTTAGAGTTCGGATGAAGAAGTTATGCCCGTTTTCATAGAACTTAGTTGTGCAGGGATATATATAGGTTTTTGCCAAATTTCGTTTCAATAATGGCAGTTCATAAATTTTGTTATTTCTATTAGTCTTTGGAGATTTCTATGCTATCTTGACTTTTCTAAAGACCTAAACCCCATTTCTAAAGATCAAATTCACTCCTCCCAATGGGAATGCACTCTCAAATTCTCCCAAGAGCCTTTACCAAACTCCCATAAAAATTCAATGAAACTCATGAACAAGTTATGGATTTCAAGACCCCATTCTAAGCTTCATGCCTTCCTTAACTCAATTTCAAGAAATTCAAGGTCTAAGGTATGTGGGTTTCATTCATGGGTTTCTTTAACTCTTGAAGCCCAATCTTCCTTTTTATGAAAATTACATGACTTCAAGTTGTATTCTTTATGGGTATCTATTATTATAAAATATGAGCATGAAATATGTTAGGATTTTGTCAAATATTGTTGATTATGCATAAATATCTATTTTGAGCTTGTAGTATGAAGTGATCTTTGTCTATTGAGACTATGCATGATTCAAGCTATGAAATCTATAAACTATTATGAGGTTTTGATATGATTTACATGTTTCCCATGATGGGGTTTTACGATGATATTGGTGGGTTGATTTACATGATTTTAAGATGCATTGACTTCATTATTTCATGATCTATACTCTTGCATGTTTTGAGCTATGAATTTATAAATCATTGTAGGATTTATGAAGGGTTTTGATGTATATTGCTTGAGGGTGTTACCAAGTATTGATGGGTGATTTTACATTGAATTTTCTTGCATGATTTCACTCTTGAATTGCATGGTTTTACACTAGCACTATAAACCCGCCAAGTATTTGATAAAATGTTTGGATTATGTATCTTGAGTTGTTAAAGGCCTAATACATGGCATATGAGTTCAATGACCTTATGATGATGAAAGGAATGTATATTGATTGTACTTTTCTCTATAGTGTTATGAGATGACCACTTTGATAGAGGGTGTGATATTCATTAATCTAATTAAGGGGCTGATACCTCATTAACCTAATTGAGAGTTTGATACCTTATTAACCTAATTGAGGGACTGATACCTCAATCACCTAGGATTGAAAATGGTACATTTAATAACCAAGTTGAGGGGTTGGTACCTCAATCATCTAGGATGAGAGGTGGTAAACCCATTAGCCAAATGATGGTCTCTTTCTACACGCGTAATATGTTCTATATAAGCATGTTTTTACTTCAAACATCATTTATACATGCCATATTGTTATTATGCTATCCATTGCCTAAGTATATTCATTTTGATTACTTTGCCTTTCTCTTTTTGCATTGCATCCTACATACTTAGTATATTCAAATATACTAACGTATACTCTATTTCTATATAATGTTACCATGTAGGAACTCGAGATCCATTTGGTCCTCCTCCTCCTCTAGTGGATAGTGGTTCCTATTCAAGCTAGTTGGTGAGTCCTCCATTCTGAGGACAATGTCTATGTTTTTATGCTATATATTAAAGACTCTCTTTCTTTATGGTATGCTTTGACTGTGAGGGTGAGCTTGGTTTCTTGTCTTGGCCCCCACTAAGTTCTACGTTAGAGATGTTGTTGGACAAGTTATGTATTATGCTTGAGCTATGACTCACTTATGTTATTCAAATGTTTAACTATTTCCCTTAGTCCCAATTTCCCTTGTTTATATTTCTTATGTTGTTCTATTTTGCTTCCGCGACCAAGGATATGTGTATGATATGCTAAGAGGCTTGTTTAGAGTTCCTTCGAGTTCCCCATTTTTCGTGTCACATCTAGGCCCTATTTTAGGTCGTGACAATGTGTGTATGATATGCTAAAAGGCTTGTTTGGTGTTCCTTCGGGTTCACTATTTGCTATTTCATGTCTAGGCACTAGGTTTGGGTCATGAAAAAATTGGTATCATAGAATTAGGTTGTAAATGTTCCTATGAATCTGACACACTGCATCGATTAGAGTCTTATTCATAGTTATGATGCGCGCCATAACTATGAATTGGAGGCTATGAGGCATCTTTAGGAAATATTTCCCTTTTTCATGGTCTATGTCGTGGTATAGACATTAAGGTAAGGTTTTCTACTAACAAATGTTCTTTGCTATTCTAGATCATGCCAATTCCAAGAGGAAGAAAAGCCTATGGACACAAGATGTAATCGGCTCCTCCCGCTTCTCAAGCTCCTCAAGATGGAGGAGTGGCTCATATAGAACTCTAGGATGTTATTACCGTGTTAGCTCATGCTATGACTAATCAAATCAACCAAGAAGCCCAATCTCTTCATGCTTCTGCACCGGCTTGAAGGGTGAGAGACTTTACTAGGATGATCCGATTGGAGTTTCATGGGTCTAAGGTGGATGAGGACTCACAAGAATATATTAATGAGGTGTACAAAATGTTGGCTATTATGAGGGTTAGATCGGAGAAGAAGGTAGAGTTGGCGGGCTACGAACTCAAGGGGGTGGATCAAATATGGTTTACCCAATGGAAAACGAAAAAGGGGAACAATAATGTCATCCTTTGGGAAGAGCTTAAGGAGGCATTTCTCAGCCAATTCTTTCCCCTTGAGCTAAGGGAGGCCAAAGTAATGGAATTTATGAATCTAAAATAAAGGTCTACGAGTGTGAAAGAGTATGCCCTCAAGTTCAATTAACTCTACAAGTGTGCACCAAAATTGGTGGCCCGAGCCGAGGTCTAGAATGAATAAATTTGTGATGGTGGTGTCCGACTTGGTTAATGAGGAGTATCGTGCCACCATGTTGATAACTGATATGGACTTATCCCGTCTCATGACTTATACCGAATAATTGGAGGGTGAAAAACTTAAAAAGAGAAAAATTGGTGAGGCTAAGAGGCCCTATTTTAAAGGTGGGATTCAAAATTCAAAGGGTGGTCGATTTCCTCAAGGCCATAAATTCCAAGGCCAAGAGTCATTCAATGATTCCAATGTGGGGTTTACAAATGGTAGGGTGCCAAATCAAAGATTCCAAGGATGTGATGAAGGGGTGGCAAATCCTAGCTGCCGAAAGTGTGGGAAAGGCCATGGTGGCCCATGTTTGAAGAACTCCATTGCTTGCTTTAGTTGTGGTGGATTGGGGCACAAAGTAAGTGGTAGTCCTCATGTTCAACCCAAATGGAGAGATAATAGTCCTCAAGGCTAAGGTGCTAATGCTAGCCAAGGAGGAAAGGTACATCACCAAGGGGGTGCCCCAAGGCACAGTAGATTCTATGCTCTTCAATGGAGGCAAGGAGGGGATGAGGGGCCCGATGTTGCTATCAGTATATTAAAGTTTCCTTTGAATTAGATGTGTATTCAATGATAGGTTCAGGTGCCACTAATTCCTTTATCAATCATTTTGTTGCTAGTGGGCTTCATGTGTGTCTCAAATTTTATGTCAATCTTTTTGGTGTCTATCCCTATTGGTGAGTCTATTGTTGCTATAAAAGGCCTATAGAAATTGTTTCGTGTTCATTTTGCATTAGGTCTTGCCTTGTGACTTTGAATTAGATATGGTGGATTTTGATTTTATACTTGAAGTGGATTAGTTACATGCATGTTATGCCTCCATTGATTGTAGGACTCATAGAGTTAGATTCCCACCCCTTAATAAACCAGTCTGTGAATGGTAGTGAAGGGGTAGGTTCATTTCTTGTCTTTAGGTCCAATTGATCTCTAGGGATTGCATTTATCATCTTGTATGAGTAGGGATGTTGAGCCTAAGCTCCCTTATATGGACTCAATTTCGTGGCTAATGAGTTGTAGATGTACCCTCTAATATTTTAAATTTGGGGTAGTGTCTATGGGTTTGGCTAATACACCAGTTATGTCTATAGGTCTCATCAATAGGGTCTTTAAACCCTACCTTGATATGTTTATGATGGTCTTTAGTGATGATATGTTTGTTCTTTTTTGGAAGGAAGGAAGAGCTTGTGGATTATTTGAGGGTGATATTGCGAATTTTACAAGAATGTGAGATTGGTCACTAATTTTGGATAGTGGGAGTCATTGGGATGACGAGAGGGTAGTTAGAGAAGTTCACTGGTTGACAAGGTTGGGTAAGAGGTTGGGTGAAATTGAGAATGGTGGTGTAGTAGTTTTGTGGTTCCAACTCTTCTTGTGTTGAAGAGTTCTAGTTCAAGCAAGACCTTGATTCCACCTTAATAGAGTTGGAGGCCCTGGTCAGGGATGGGGGTGGAGGTTTTCTCCCATGGGGGAAATGGTGGCTTTTGGTATTAAAGTAGACTATGTGTGTTTAAGATTGACAAATGGGTCAAGGTTTGTAGGTCCTTATAGGGTCTGGAGGAGAATCAATAAGGATGCATATGGATTTGAGTTGCCTATGGATATGAATATGGTTCATCCAATTTTCCATGTGCCTATGTTAAGGTAGTGTGGTGACCCATGTGCTATGGTGACTTTGAAGGTTGTGGGTGTGATGAAGGGTAATTTTACTTATGGGAGGTTTCGGTGTGAATCTTGGATAGACAAGTGAGAAAGTTGAGCGAGAAGGATGTAACTTCCATCAAGGTTCTTTGGAGGAATCAACAAGTCAAAGGATCCACTAGAGAAGCTGAAGCGGTCATAAAGGAGCAATATTCATACCTCTTTCATTCTAATCAAGCCTAAGATAATGACTAAGTCCTTAATATGATTTAAGTCCTAAGTTTCAGCCCTTATGCTATTTGCATTCATTCATGTTTATGTTGACAAGTTTATGGTACTTTTAACATTCAAGTTGAGACTTTTGAAAATGATGTTCAAGTGTAATTGTTGCATTCATGTTTGCTGAAATCTTCATGATTACTTTTTTTCTATACATTTTTTTGACATTCAAGGATGAATGTTCCCAAGTGGAGATATTGAAATGACTCTAAAAATACTAGGAAATGTGCCTCAAAAATGCCCATAATTGTAATTTTCATATATCTCAAAATCTATGCTTAATATAAAAAAATTGACTATATATTCTTTTTGAAGGGCCAAAATTGAGTGGGGAATGGGTATAACCCAAATTTTAAAAGTTCCTGTAGCAAAAAACCAATTTCACCAAATTTCAAATTCTAGAAGGTATTCGTATTGGTTATGCGATGCAGAGCCGTCATGGAGCAGTGTATTTTGTGGCCAATTTTTCCTATTTTGGTCCAAAGCCTTGGGGTCTTGCGCCCCGGACCTCCTATGAATAAAAACACCTATACTAGTCATTTTTAAACCTCATATCATTCAAAATATTTTGCAAAACCCTCTCTAATACTTAGCTAAATATTCCATCCAAATTTAGTGCCCAAACTCATTTTGAATCTATAGAAATTCATTTAAACTTCAAGTTCTCATTCAAATCTTCATCAAGGAAATCTCCAAGTTTGAGGTATATGGGTTACAACCATTGGGTCCTTTTACCCATGGTGCCCAACCTTCCTTTTTCATGAAATATACATGTTTTCAAGTTGTGTTACTTATGGATATTACTTATTATAAATTTTGGATACAAACTACATTGAGATTTTATGAAATGTTTTTCAACTATGAATGTTTTGAGCTATGAAACTATGGTCTATTATGAGATTTGATGTGGCATTTTGATGTAACTTGCCTGAGGGTATTACCAAGTGTTGGTGGATTGATTTACATTGAGTTTTCTCGCATGGTTTCACTCTTGAACTACATGATTTTAAACTAACATTGCACACCCACAAAGTTTTTGATAAAATGCCTTTTCAAGTATTCTTAAAGTTTTGATGATCTAGTGGATGATTTATGAGTCAAGTGACATTATGATGATTTTCATCTTTCTAAAGATGTGTTAATTCATAAAAATGTCTATGATGTTGTAAAGCCAGACTAAGCCCTTTTCTTAAATATTTTACCTCTTAAGAGCCTTTGATGTTGATGCAGGGGTACTTTTTGATGATGATCTATTCATATGTTTGAAGTTAGGCTCACCATTAGAGGTCAAAGATGTTTTAGAGCTACTCAGGCCATGTTTCAATGTTTCTTATAAGTTATTAAAGCTATGATTATTTTATATATTCCATGGGATTAGATTTAGCACCGATGGATTTAGGGAGTGCTATCTTTCGTAGATCTATAAGTCACCATAGTATGATGTTTTACCCTTGCTTTACTAGTGGATCCACTTAGGACAGTTTCTCTTGAGGCTCTTCCCAAAATTAGGTCATATTCTCGTAAGGTGAAGTTCTTCATGATATCCTTTTCGAAATTAGGTTATGTTCCCTTAAGGAAGGTTACTTCTTATGAGTCTAGGTCATGTTCCCATAAGTTTGAAGTATGGTTTACCTTGGCAAGTAGACCATCTCTTTACTGGTGAGGGGTAATCATCGGGATTCCAAGTTGTAGCTCTCTGGGTCCTATTCTATGTTGTTTGAGGTCTCTTCCCACACTTATGTATTATGTTCCATGCAATTTGAATGATTTACAAGCATGTTTTACTTCAAGCGCTGATCATGCATGCCATATTTTTATTATGCTTATCCAGTGCTTATCATTAAGCATTTTGATTATGTGCCTATCTCTTGTTGCACTATATCCTACATACTTAGTACATTCAAACGTACTAATGTATGCTCTATGCCTACATGATATGACCATGTAGGGATCGGATTATTGTATGGCTGTTATGGACTTAAAATAGGCTGTACATGATGTTTACATGCTAATGTGTATTAGAAAATATGATTAGGGACAGAAAGGTTAAGGGAATATGCCCGGGTTTATAAACACCCGCTTACTGCCCATGTATTTTTTTCTTATGTGATTGGGATGCCAAGGTGTATCTATTGGCTATTAATTCTAGTATTATCACTTACTATGTGGTAGATAAGTATTTGGAGGAAGGGAAGGTTACATAAAGGAACTTGCCAACTCCGACACAACTATTAACGATGTCTCCACTCTTTTACATGTTCATATGATTCCATACATAGTTACCTTTAAACCTACCTATATACTTTGACACCAAGTTACATGAGTTCCTGCTACAAAAAAAGTTCACAAGTTGTTCCATTTCATACGCATTGCATCATTTGTGTAATGTACTCTTTTCATTATCATATTGTCTTA
>JAOTQJ010183958.1:0-22642 GCA_025642045.1 Solanum sejunctum | reverse complement strand
TTTTTTTTGAAGTTCACTGTAGCAACCCGAGGCTTTAATATGTTCTTTTGTTCAAATTTTTCTAAGTGTGGAACTTGTTGGTCTTGTACAAGATAGATGCTTATATATATAGACAACAAGTATACAACTTGGACCAATTAAGAGAGTACATATACCCTTGACCCCACCTCAAATTATACTTAAGGACCAAACTTAAAAGAAATTTTGCATTCGGTGCCAAACTTTTTTAAATCGAACCAATTAAGGACTTTTCGAGATTTAAGTTAAGTTACAGGTTCTAACACTCCCTTTTTCCTATTTCGAGCTTTTCTGGGTGCTTTCTTTTCATTTTTCAGCTTTTTGCCTTATTTTTACACTTCATCTTGCTTTTTAGCTAAACTAAGGCATCATTTATTTTTCTGCACCCAGTACATGATTTTCTCTTTTTGTCTATATCACTAACTCATCCCCTTATTTTTGTTTTCCCTTTACACTAGTCCCCTTAACTTAGGATTTTGTCCTGTGTTGAGGTGCATAATATCCATCCTCTAAACCAGGGCCACATTTGGTGGCGATGCTCAACTTAGGCTATTTGCCTCAGTCAAGATGCACAATGTTGAGGGAAGGACCAGGGCTAATTTCAAGCAGATGTTTTCAAAGAATAGGTGCATGTTAGGCTTAAACATTAGGAATGAGGGATTATGTCATCGTTTTGGTTAGTCATTTTTAGGCTAAAGCAGGCTATTGAGAACAACGGCCTAAGATCCTTTCCTAATCAAGTTAATCTGCATTCTAACTTAGAGTAACAGAGCAAGTTTTGAATTAGGACAAAACATGTGAATCTATCAAATTGAGCTTACACTCATAGGGCACTACATAAAGTATCAAAAAAAGACTCTCAGATCATGTTTTTTATCTCAATATGCCCTCACTTATCAGAATAGACATTGTCATACACCTAAACATGCCTGGTTGCTATCTACCTGCTAATCAAAATTTTTGGTGGGTATCACTTTTCCAATAAAACACAAAACATGTTATATGCCACAAGTATTGGTACTATATGCTACAAATACTATCTAAACATCCTAAACGTGCTAGTTCAACAGAAAATAAATATCCACAAGGAAAAAGAACACAAGCAAGAAAATCGCAGGATAAAAAATTTGGGTAGTTATGGATCCAAGCTACTTAGGCTTCACTGAGGCCCATAACTACCGACACTACATCAAAAAGGATGTGCATTGTCCCCAATGCACAAAATAAAAACAACATAAAATATACGAGGCCAAAAGGCATATCTTAGTGCCTAAGCGCTATTGTGTGGCTGAGTCAGGCCACCCTCCTCTTTCGAGGTTGTTTATTCAGCAGTAGTACTCTATTTGAAGGGGCCAAAACCTCTTACCTTCTCCAACTCTCAAGCTTGTCGCATCTCGTCGTCATCTATCGATCTCCTCAAGACAAGCTCAGGCCCCTTCTCCTCTGTGAGCCTTGCACATACACATCTCTCATCTAGCTCATCATCCTCTATATAGGGTGTCTTACCATGCGAAGACTGGATAGTCTTATCAGGAGCAAATAAATCAACTACCAGTACCAGAGGTATAGTTGCTGGTAGTGCAACTGGCGTCGCGAGTATTGCTGTTATGTCAGCTCAGAGCTGCTAGATCTCTGTCTGCATAGCGAACAAATCTAAAGTTCAGGCCTCATGCTATCTCCACTATACCTTTTCCTCAAAGTCATTAGTGTGGGCATCCACAATAGAGAAATAGTCCTGAATAGTAGCAAATGCGAATGCCTATATTCGACCCTCTGAATTTGAAATGTCCTAGTGGACTCATGGCCTAATTTGATGAACAAGCTGAGTCAACTGCGGCTTAGCATGTGATAACTTCTGGACCAAGGCCTGTATAGATATGGTAAACACGTAGATCATGCCTGCAGTAGTAACCTATGATGTCGTGGCCTATAGTGCAGGGAAAATAGTAGTGGGCCCCCTCTCCTCAACTACCTCAGGTTGTGGGGGCCTCTCCTTAGTAGTAGCAGCAGTAGTGGCAGTTTGTGAACCCTTTGGTGGTAGTGCTAGGATGAATATCTTGGGCATAGGTGGAGGCTGTCCTCGCCAGAATTCTATCAGGTTCTCTTCAGCCTTGATCAGGATGGGATCCAATGTGCACTGGGGCTCAATCAACTAGTCCAGTTGGTGTTGGTGTAGTATCTCCACCCTCTACTCTAGACAGAGCTTATAGATCAATCACGGGTATGGGATAGAGGTGTACCTCTTCAGTACAGCCTCATGAACCTGCATAACAATAAGGTGGGCCCAGTAAATATCATAGCCAATCAAGATACTGGCAACCAAAACCACTCGCTCTGGCTTCAGTGTGTTATTATCAAGTGCAAGATGTGTGAACTAATAATCGCCTACCAAAATTTGGCATAGGAAACTGAGCAAAGCCTTTATGATAGACTCTGAATGAGTGGTGACCTATGCAGGTTCTTCACCGTGGTCAGTAATATACCTAGCCACCCATCTCATCAAAGTGGCTCGTCGCTCTTAATCTTTCATCATAAGTAGGTCCCTCATCTGCCCTACCCTATATTTGAAATCTATGGCAAATCTTAGGGCAGGAGACTTAGGACCAAATAGCATCTGACGAATGGTCTCTAATATATCTACCTGTTGGCCCCTCACTCTTGTCTCGGTAAGTCTGCCGTAACGAGGGGCTTCTTCCCCTTTGGAAGAATGATTTGGATAGTAGTTGCATAAGAGTCATAGAACTCTCTCGCCATAGTCAGGGAGTATCGTCCAAGTGCATAGGTGAGCCACTAAAGCCCATACCAATCATCATGTCCTAGGGACTGAGACACTGTTAAGTATGTTTGATATGACTCAAGGCTCCTCATAGATAGAGATGGTTGGCTTTCCCCGCTCTGTTAGCTGTACGTCCTCCATAAATATCTCCTTCATGCCATCGATGCACCACCGGATAGTGAAGCCATACGGTGTAGATGGTGATGATCGGGGTGCGATAGAGGACTTTATCTTTGACCCATCCTCAAAGCTGGAATCCTCTCTGAATGGAGTAATCTATGGTAAGTCGCTCTTATCGCTACCTCCCTCTTTAGACTCAAGAGTACAAGCAATAAAAACTTGAGTCCACCTATCTCTGGCAGCGACTCTAGTCTGTGGTTTAGCAGCCTCTTGGTCTGGGCTGACATCCAGCACCTCTAGTAAGCCACTCAGTTGAGTGGCCTGCTCTCATCCAAAGGCTCATCTTTGAGCCTTCTCTGTAGGGCCCGAATCTCATTGAGTTTAGCTTTTGGGGCCATAGTACCTGAAACATAAACACATATACACCTTGGTTAGCCCCACAAATCAAGAAGTAGGATGCAAAAATCATCTAAGTTAAGTTGTAGAAAGGTCTTACGAAAGCACCTTTATGGGCCATAGTGGATACTATAAGCCATAAAGATCTTTCGTAAGCCGATGATGTAGATATATTTTGCTACTGGAAAAGTCTATGAAACTAGGTATGGCTCATAAAGTGCTTTACGAGTCATAGACTAGGTTGTAAAGATTTCCAAAGAGTAGTTAATTCTAGGCAAAGATATACGAGACCTATCTACGAACCATAAATTGATCTATGGCTCATGAAAGGTATAGTTTGATGGAGACTCAAGAAATTAGTTTACTAAAATCTTGGATGACATGCAATTACGACTTGTGGAATGATCCACAAGCCATAAAAGCCACCCGTGGACAAGAAAACTTAGGCACTTGAGTTTCTAATCCCATCACATGGACCCCAAGAGACTTTTTCAACAAACAAACTACAAGCGTCGAAGCAAAAATACACACACCCACATCATTTCATTACCACTACCATTACCCCCAACATGTTCTACACACATACACCTACGAAAGTGATTAAGCATGATTTATCCTACAATTCAGACCACCAATGCTCAATTTTCAACAAGATTACGCACCTATGTTATCACACACCAATTCAAAATCACAATCATTTCATCACATATGGTGAGTGATTCAATAGGCACAAACAACTACCCAAAATATTCAAAAAAGGCCAAGGTGCCCAATTCCGGACTTACTCAATAATTCAAACATGGGAAACCTAATTTCAACTAACACAAATTAAATTCGAACATGGATTTTATGTCTAAACGCCATTCCCCACATAATTTCCAAATCAATCATTCAAAATAAGGCAAATTAAAAGTTTTAATTTAACTAAAAGCTTGCCAAGATTGGTGATTGAAGTGAAGAAAATGAAGGAGGTAACTAGGCTTAAAACCCTAGGCTGCCAAAATCTTGCCAGAAAATGGGTGTACGGTGGCCTGCGGTGATCAAAAACACGAAATGGGGATGTTTGGTTGGGTTAATTCGTTAATTTAGGTCAACAATGGGTCAAAATAATTTGACCTTACTATTTATACAGTGACCGGTTCAACTGAAAGTTAATGGGCCTAGACTCTACGAAACTCCGATCATGGGCTGTAGAGTGTTTTATGGCTAATAAATCATGGTTTTGTAGAACATCCAAACCTACATTTCAGGATTAGGTTTCGTGGACCAGTCTACAATCGTAAAGTATTTTATGGCTCGTAGAGGCCTCAAAACTTAGCAAAATTTTTAAGAAGCTTACCTGGAGTTAAATGAGCCCTATTCATAACCCGTAGTTTGATCTATGGATTGCAAAGATAGCTCGTGGGCTGTAGTGCACAATTTTTATTCTCTTCATACAATACACTATTACTGTGTATGCAACCACCCCAAAGTCCAAAATTACAATAAAATATGATAAAACAAACTATCTATGAGTACAAAAGCTGAAAATAAACCTATAACTAATTATTACATCAAAACCTTGGGTTGCCTTCTAGATAGCTCCTAATATATTGTCGCAGCATGATTTGGACAAATTAGTTGCTCAAAGTTCACTAATTATCCAGACTTCACTCTTCAATTCATCTAGATGCTTCATGGATTGATAGATATTGAAGACGATTTTAGTGTCATTCAATCTAAAGCTGAGTTGACCAGCTTCCATATCTACTAGTGCTCACCTAGTGGCTAGGAATGGTCTTCCCAAGATGATTGGACATCGAAATCAACTTTGCAATCTAGGATCACAATGTTTACGGGGAATATGAATTTTTTAACTTTGAAAAGTACATCGTATAATATCCCCATGAGCTTTTTCACTGTGCGATCTACCATCAACCACTGCATGCTAGTTGGAGTAGGGACTTAAAATCTAAGCTTCTTGTAGACTGCAAGGGGCATCAGATTAATGTCGGCATCTAGATCACATGGTAGCCTTGCGAACTCCATATCTCTGATGGTGTAGGGTATGGTGAAATCACCTAGGTCTTCTTGCTTATGAGCGAAGAACCTCGTAGAAATAGCATACCAATGTTAAAGCTCTTGGGCGAGCTTCTGACTCACATTGTGATTTTTATTGATACCAAGTCCTTCATGTATTTAACATATCCTGGCATTTTCTCCAATGCCTCAATGAGAGGTATGGTGATGGAGAGTTGCTTCAATATGGAGAGAATATGATTGAATTTTCCTTATTTTTCCCTCTTTTTGATTCTATGAAGGAAGGGAGAGGAGGCCTAGGAATGGGCTTCAACCTCTATGGCGCGTCAGCAGCTTTACTCGCCCCATCCTTACCATGATCATCTCCTTCATTATCCTTACCATGATCATCTCCTTCATCCATATCCTTGGGCACAGTAATGTTCTCTCGAACATCTTCCTCGTCAACCGTAATGGGAGGATCTATGGTGCACTTGCCACCCCGAGTAATGACCGCCATACACTACTCATCACTTTTAGGATTTTGAATTATATTTCTAGGTAGTGTACCCCTCTAATGGTGATTAAGTTGAGTCCACACTTGACCAAGCTATTGTTCTAGCTGTTTGACAGCCACAGAGTAAGACTCTATTTTCTAACTAATACTCGAAATTTCTAAGTTCATACCCCTTAGAGTCTTACCCTATGTC
Source organism: Solanum sejunctum (assembly GCA_025642045.1). Lineage (NCBI taxonomy): Eukaryota > Viridiplantae > Streptophyta > Magnoliopsida > Solanales > Solanaceae > Solanum > Solanum sejunctum. The sequence goes on along the minus strand of JAOTQJ010183958.1, from coordinate 16,624 downwards.
TTAGATTTATTCAATGGGCGATCAAATATCTCCTCAATTATGGAACTTCTTGCACTTGTGTCACGATTATGTGGTGGCACATAAGGACCATTTCTGAAGCCTTCTCTACGACCCCATTCTACATCTCTCTCTGGACCCCTATTCCTATTATAGTAACCTCCGCGATTGTCCCTGTAAGCTCTATCTCTGTTAAAGTTTCGACCCTGGTTTCCTTGACCTTAGTGCCAATAGTGCTGATTGGATCCTTGGGGTTGGTCCAGAAACCCCCATTTGATCAGCAACAAAATATGAATCCTTATCATAGTATGGATCCTCATACATGGGTGCACGTGAAGGTTGATGAACCATTACATTCACTCTCTTTTGGCTTTACTTCATAATCCCATCCATACCTATGAGTATCTAACAAACTGTTGCATGATTTCTTCATCAGTTCTGGCTTACTTTGGATCCACATCAAAAGCACATGAACTCTTAGTGGATGCTCTATCTCGCTACCACCATGCGCGATAGTTTTGATTACTCTTTCCATTCGCTCTGCGATCCTTACAAATGGTTTATCAAAAAACATGCCCCCTATGATAGTGTCAGCAAAGGCTTGACTGTTCTCATTAAGGGAACAGTTGAAGATCTCAACCAAAGCATCATCAACTATCTTGTAGTTATGGACGCTACTCAGACATTTGGTGAACCGCTCCCAAGTAGTGCTTATCGAATCACCAAGAAGTTGCTCGAAGTTGTTGATCTAGTTCTTCAACTTGAGCTTCTTCGATGTAGGAACTACCTTTCTAAAAAGGCATTCTATATGTCTACTCAACTAGTGAAAAAACTCTATGAGAGCTCCGATAGACATAATGTTGCATTGCCTATAAGAGACAATAGGAAGACACGAAGTCCCATAGCATCCATAGACAGATTTTATGTTCCCACCACACTTTTACAGATGAATGCCATATTGTGTAGGTGGTTATGAGGATCTACTAATGGTAAGCTCGCAAATAGTCCAAAATTTTACAGCATCTAAAGTAAATAACTCAAGACTGTGTACTTTGTGTTTGTCGAAAGTGGTAGAAACACAATTGCTCCAGTCACCTCCAAAGACATAGGATTCAACTTATGTTGATTCCACAAGTAAGCATTAGCATTTAAACCCTGAGGATGTGGAGCAATATCCTCAAGAGGAGGTTGGTTCTCATTCTCAGTATCCTCATTGTTATTCCTATTCAGAGCTGCATTGGTTGCATCTTGGTGTTGTCTTGGGCCATTCTCCTCAACTTTTTGTGGATCTCTAGGTCGAACAGAGATAATGATTTCCTTGACTTTGAGTGTTGAGCAAATACTACACCTATACCCTAAAAAAGAACAAAAACAACAAACAAAAGTAAAATAAGGGTACTAAGGGTTAACACTCGAATTACTAATGAATTCACTAAGTCTAGTCGTATTCACCGGCAACGGTTCCAAAATCTTGATGTTGCCCAAGTTACACCTCCTTTTTAGATGATAAAGCAGTCGCTGTCAAGAAATAGAACCTAACAAAGGTCAACCCCTAGAGAATACGTAGACTCAAGATAACTCAGCAATTTGCAATCAAGGGTGGTGTTTGTCCAATCTTTTAAGAGAAAATAATTGTTTCTCCGGAGCATCAAAAGTACTTTTCTGAAAAGCACGTTTGAGAAAAACATAGTGACTAGCACTTTTAAAAAGCTTAGTCAAACATTAATTGTTGCTCAGAACTGCTTTTTAAATTTATGGGCTACACAAACTGCATCTCGACAGAAGTACTTCATGAAAGCACTTTTCAGAATAAATTGATTTTACAAGCTTGGCCAAAGAGTTTATAAAGCTAGTACTTAAATTCTTTGTATACACATAATAGTTTTATTCTCTAGCGTATATTCTATAGTAGCAAAGTGTGCTGGTACTTCACTGTAATAATATATATCACAAAAACTCAATCAGATCAAATACCTAGTCTACCTATACTTGTTTAGTCACTACGTATTCAAAGAGCACAATTTAGGTTGATTAAATCTAGTGTGGATCCCACACCACACATATAAAAATCATGTCAGGTCGACAAGAGTGTGAATGACTTAGTTAGTGTTCTTGACTTAGTTAGTGTTCTTGAGAAATCAATTTCATTTATAAGACTTTAGAAAAATGAAATGGGGTGTGGATGGGGTTTATTGAGTAGTAAACACGCACTGCTTCAATCTTTTGATTATTTCCTTATTAGTTGTCTAAATAATCCCTCAATATTATCAGCATGGAGGAGATTATTTCCTACAACTCTTGAACCACTAAGCCAAGTCTTCACCTTGTATCAAGTGGTATCAAATTTAATATATATATACATATAAAATTAAAATTGAACTTATCTACATAGTGTAATTTTCTGACCAAGGGGTGTCGCTTGACATCCCTTGGCATAGGGTAGCTAGATCCACCCACGGCTACGTACAATAAGCCCTTGTGGTTGGACCTCGGACCCTGCACACGAGATCTTTAGTACATCGGGCTTGCCCTTTCTTTTTTATGGCATGCAAACCAATATTCTATAGTATTGACCATCTAGATGTTCTATATTATATCATTTTATTTATTGGTGATCCTAGAAGTTTTATATTTTTGTAAACCTATTCTGGTTATATTTTCTGCTTTAGGCTTCCTAGAATGTATCCACTCAACGGAGTGCTCAATTTTAAAGTGGAGAGAAGACACATATTGTATTCTTAAAGAAGGCACATTTGCTGCTAGGGTTACTTATCGGCCGGATAATTTCACTTAACTATTTGGCTTATCGAATATTGACATTTTAAATTTACTAATCCGCTAGCAAACCAATAAGATAATAGTTGGTTTGGTAACAAATTAGCAATTATCGGATGGTTATCGGGTGGTGTATCACTTGACCTCTAATCTCTATGGTACCTTTTTTTCCGCTGAACACATAGACACACCTTACCAAAAAAGATAACTTTTTTTATTATTTTAAATGCAGTGATCCAGTGAGTAATGAAAGAAAAAATAATAGTATTAAAAAAGCTCACACACTTGACATAAAATTAGTAAGGCAAAATATGTATAATTATAGAAAAATAAATAAGTTATCCATTTAGGAGTTAGGACTAACAAAGTAAAAATATATAATTATCTTTGTATATTATGGTAGAATATTAAATGAGGTTAATATACCTAAAATAAAAATGTAAGTATGGTAATTTTTAACGTGTTAATGGTTTACCCGATAAGAAAATTGCATAATCCACCCCAACATCAATAAGCCGTTAATAATAAATTTTTAATCCATTCTCCAACCATTTATTCGATAATCCAATATCAATACGTCAATTTTGCTGTTGGCCTATCGATTATGGTTCAGTTTTGAAAACCCCGACTTGCTATGGTCTTTCCAATAATTCTAAGATAGTGTTTAGCCATGGATTCCCAAATATATTTGTGAAAGTAGATTTGGCTGAAGTTCGGTTTGAAGTTCCAAATTTTGTTTGGTCATAGTTTTTGGAAGATATTTCACTTTTAAAAAATAACATAAAACATGACTTGCACCAATAAGTTCTAGAACTATCAAAAACATAGATTTGTTTGGCACACGATTATCATTTTTTTTAATGAATTAGCTAATACATTATCCTAAAATCATAACATAATATTTTAAGAAAAACTACTAATAACACAACTGCTAGCTACTATTACTATTATTTATGAAGATCCATCAGTGAAACTAAATATTAACAATTGTAACTAGCTATTCTTTAATATAACATATACACATTCTATGAACAGGCAAGCATGCATTTCCAGATTAGAGGATTGAAAAGGGTTGATAGGAATTAGTTGGGGTCATAGATAATAAGTTAGACTTTGCCAAAAAAAAGGACTAGTAATTACAGGACACTAGGAACATCATTCAATCTTCTGTATTGCTGAATTTTCTTGATTTTCCTTCACAAGCAGATGTGTTCCCTTTGTATAAATTTGTGGCAGACCTTACTTTTTTGTCTGTTTAAAATGAATGACACTTTTCTATATAGAGTAGATCTTAAATTTCAACATTCCCATTTGACTATTAAACGTTTCCCAACTGGGATGATATGTCATGTTTAAGATCACAAGAATCAAAGACAGTGTTCTTTGGCATGTTATAACACTGTTAGCTTAGGACCATAAGATTCAAAAGTCTTCCTACATTTTTAGATTTTGTGGTTAGTCAAACTAAGACACATAAAATGAAACAGAGGAAGTAGTTTGTTTGTTTCTACTTGTGATTGTTTCATTACTAGATATATTTTGGCGAACACAACAACAATATACTAAGTGGAATACCACAAGTGGGATCGGAGGGGTAAAATGTTTGCAGACTTTAGCACTACCTCATATAGAGATAGGATTTTGGCAAATGTATGTCCTTTTTTTTTGGGTGAACAACTGTGTTTTGCAATAGACAATGTTCATTTTTAGAAATCTGAGTTGTTAAGAAACTTATTTAGATATCTTCCAGCAGCTGATTTTATTAAGTTTTCATTTTTTCTTGAGAAAATCCTTCCTAGACATTGGAGAGGATGTACTTTGTGCTTCATTGCAAAGTCCAAAGTGGAGAATTTCTGAGGTTTTTGTTTTGCTGAAGTTTTGTACTAAAAGACTATAGTCAGACTAAGACTTGAAGCGTGCGAGCTGAAGAAACTGGAACTTGTATTATGATAAAGTGCTGTAAATTTTGGTTGAACAGAACAAATTTCCTTGAATAAAGTCAAAATATCTGATTGAAGCAAAGTTCTTATGCTGGTAATGTTGATGCTATACAAGATTTCAAATCGCTAAAAATAAGCACCTTTAAAACCTGAATGAGTTTGGCCCTTTGTTATTTGCTGAAATCTTTGCCATCCAGTAGTCTTACCGTGTTCATGGTTGCGCTTTTAAACTATAACGCAGGAATAAAGGTGGATTAATGAGGTGGATTGTGTTCTGAAAACTTTACCATCCAGTAAAGTAAATTTAGTTATAAGAAGTAACACCAAAGATTTTACTGCATAGGAATTCCCACTAAAATCTCACATAGTTCTATTCATGCACTAGTTTGACTTAATTCTTAGAGCATGCATCTGAACCTCTGCTTCTTCTTTCTTAGGCTCAAGGAGTTTGCTGGAGCTTGTCTCCGTGGTTATGCAAAGATTAGGTATAGAAAATTTGAGGGAGATCACGTATCACGAGCAATTGCGTCCCCTTATTAAAGAATGACTTTGTGATCATAATGCACGAGGAAGTTTGGTTATTAGGTCATAGTTGTAAAGGCAGAGAAATGAAATATTATGTCAAATAATTTTCTCTACTTGTATGTAATTAACAAGTATATTTTGATTTTTCCAGAAAAAAAAGTTTTGGCTACTTTCATGGAAAAAAACGCTCTCAACTTGTAAACCATAAAACACCGACTTTCGTATGTTTGCCTACATCAGCGACCATGGCCGTTCCAGCCACCGGTCAACCTTTGTGTGAAGGTGGGCCTCCCCCTGCTTTTGCGACTTACAGATCAATGGTGAACAGGTGAAAGACCCTGCGAAGACAGTTACAATGAAACCTATTACCTACCTGCATAGAGAACCACAAGTTATTTGGGAGCAGGAGGAAGTAGATCAGATGATAGTAAACAAAAATTTAGAATAAGCTGTGATTGGAAAATTTTCGTATGGTTGGCTAGATATTCATGAACTGAGTAGAATATTACCGAATCAATGTGCATTGAAACGAGAGTGTAAAATCGGACTGCTCAGTAATAAACATCTATTAATCAGGGCCTCTTTGTTGGAAGATTACGTTCACCTACTGTCAAAGTTAGTATTTTACATAGTTCAGGGGAATGCAACATACCCCATGAGAACATTTAAGTGGGATCCTCTTTTTGATCCATAAGCAGAAACATCTACAGCTATAGCATAGATCTCATTTCCTACATTACCCCAAAATATTTTTGGTCAGGAAGCAGTTTTTTCATTAGCAAGGGCTGTTGGAAAGCCACTACAAGTTCATATAGCAACGCAGAATTAGACAAGGCCTAGTTATGCTAGGGTCAACGTTGAAGTGGATTTGCTGTAGGAATTCCCCAGGAGGATTAAAATTGGTGTTAGAAGGAAGTATGTGAAAATTTCTGACAAATGGATCCCAATCAAGTAGATTATATGCCCAAATATTATACAATTTGTATGCTCCAAGGACATGATGAGAACCAGTGCTATCTTCTTCATCAGGAATTGTATCCAGAGAAGGATCAGGAAGAGGAAGGAAAGGGGATGCTAAGGAGAATAAACAATAAGGGGACAAGGTGGAGAAGCTTGATGAGGGCAAAAACAAAGAAAATGGAGAAGCCAAATTTGAAGTTCCTAAGAATAGAAATAATGCTAGAGGTAGGAATGTTAAGGTAATGTAGATATGGAATAGGCTGGGTATAAAGAATTCCTTTGGTGCACTGCAAGAAAATATTCAGGAAAATGGGAAGGACGACAAGGTGCAGGACAAATCGGAGACAATAAATTCAACTAAAGAGGGGACAAAACAAGTGGTTGACAGTGCCAACAAAAATGATAGCAACCAAAAACTAAAGGATGAAGGGAGGCCATAAAAAGGGGTACCAATGTTGACTAGGAGCAGTAGTAGTTAGATTTCTAAGGTGCATTCAACTAAAGAGGGTCCAAAACAAGTGGTGGCTAGCATCATCAAAAGACAGAGGATGAAGGGAGGATGCAAAAAGGGGTACAAATAGAGATTGGGAATAATAGCAGTCAGAGTTCTAAGGTGCAAAGAACTCCAAGGTGTTTAAGTACTCAAGCTTTTGTATCACGGGTGGAGCATGAAGGGCAATCTTCACGATAGAAGAACAACAAGGTTGTGGAAGTATCTGACTCAAGCCCTCAACATGGTGAGATTGGGAAGCAAGTAGTGGATGAAGAAGGTATGAGGGAAACCAACGATAAGGATGAGGCTCGGACATAAAATAAAGAAGGTTCTCAACTAGATGGGCAGAAAAACATATGTGAAGATGCTGATATCAGTAACAACATTCAGGTAGCCTCCAAAGAAGGTGTTTTTTCACCTAGATAGACGAACATGTTGAAGAATGGATGAAAAAGGGATAAAACTATTATCCCTTTGAGGGTCAAGACAAGGTTTAGTAAACTGAAGATAAATAGTTTACAATGATAGAGAATATGCTCTTTTTGGAATATCAGATCAGTCAGAACCCTAAAAGAATTTGACAGGTTGGTGGATATGAATAAAAGACATCATTACCCATTTATATCATTCATGGAGCCATTTCAAAGCCCAACAGAAATACAGAATTATAAGAGGAAAGTAAGTCTTGCAAATGTAGCAGTCAATACATCTGGAAAGATCTGGCTTTTTTGGAAAGAATGGTGGGATGCAGAGATGCTATTGGATATTGTACAACAAATTACTATTAAGTTCATTTACAGCAATAACCAGTTTATCATATCTGCAGTCAATGCTAGATGCAGTATGTTGGAGAGGTTAAAATTGTAGGATGAGTTGCAAAGCATGAAGTCATCAGATAGCATTTCCTGGATTGTAGGAGCTGATTTTAATGTGATATTGAATGAGGATGAAAAGTTGGGAGGATTGCCATTAGAATAACAAGAAGCAATGGATTTTGCACTCTTCATTAATGAATGTGCTTTTAGTGAATTTAGTTTTTCATGTAGCAGCTACACTTGGTGGGATGGTAGGATTGAGGATGAATGCATTTTTTGAAAGATTAGATAGGTTGTTAGTAAACGGTGTGCTCATGGATTTATTTCCAGCATTAGAGGCCCATCATCTTGTTAGAGACGGATCAGATCATGTCTGTCTCACCCAAAATTCCATTAATCTGGACTAGCACCCGTTACAATAAGGCGGAAGAACCAACCTATTTTTATGTGTTTTCTATACATATTATGAGTGATTTCTATATTTGACATGCCTTTAAGAAAATAAACAGCATTAACAAGCCAAAAGGAAATGCATATGGTTAGGCCTTTGGGGCCATGTTGTCTAAAGTATTAGACATGGCCACATTTTAATTTACATAGTCTAAAAAGCCTCTAGATAAGGAAGAATATCTGATAAGGGTCAGGACAGGACCCACCTCAACTAACTATACAATACAAAAATATAAGTTCTAGATGTACAAAGGTCCAAAGCAACCTGGAGCTTGGTAATAGCAGCTGGATACCCTGTACCTCTACTAGAGAGATCTACTAACACCTGTACCTGCAGCATGAAATGCAGCTCCCCCATAAGGGATGCCAGTATGAGATAATGTACTGAATATGTAAGGCAGGCAACACTGTATCTGAAGTAACAACTCAAATGAAACTATGTACTGGGATAGGATAAGAGACCACTTTTAATGATACTATGGGATCATGTACTTTATGTTCCTTTTATTACTTTATATTTATTGTACAATCTGCACAGATCATGTAATACAAATAACTAGATGATCAATGGTAAATCTATATCGGGACCAACCCAGGGTGTCTAGGCTTTTCCTTTAACTCTTTGGGCTTCTCCCTGTGATAGGATCGACCCTGGATAGGTGATTCTTCCACCCCTTGAGTTACCACATATCAATAAGAAATATACTTTATCTTTCAATTACTCTTGAGATGATTCATTTGGTAGTTATAATATTCGAGCTATAGGACTGTAGATACAACATATGACATGTAAATAATCACGAAAGACAATGCCATAATAAAAGGAGTAGGTTACACAAATAATGAAATGCACAGGAGATAGAACAACACATGAACTTTATTTAGTGGAACGAATTCGTGTATCCTGGTATCCAAGTATGTATGCATATTTGAGGGTGACTATATATGGGAGCATATGAACATATGAAAGAGTGGAGACATGATTAATAGTTGTGTCGGAGTTGGTAAGTGCCTTTATGTGCCAAGGAAGGATCTACGTTTCACGCCAAATAATACGAAATAAAGTAGCCTTACATACCTCGTTGTATGACCTCGTTATTACCTCAAGATAACCTTTCCTTGCTCCAAATATTTATATACAAAATAATAGGTGATAAAACTAGCACTAACAGTCAATAAATGCATTTTGGCAGTCCAATCTCATAAATAAACTCACACGGGCAGCAAGCAGACAATTGTAAACCCGAGCGTTCGCTTTCAACCTTTCTACCCCTAATCATATTTTCTCATACACATTATCATATACATATTATGTGCAGCCTGTTCTAGTGCCATAATAGTCTTACAACAGCCCATAAAGCACAATACATAACAATTATACACAACACATAACATCAGAATAGGCGGCATAACATTACGTCTCTCCACCACATTTCGACGTCGACCATTCCAAACTTATTCCAACTTTAACCAAACTATTCTCAACATATATATACATTAATATAGCACTAAAACAGTCTTATAATAGTACCAAATCAGTCATGAAGTACGTGAGGCAATAGCCTTCCATCCATCAGCCCACAAGTTCGTACTAAGAACACAATTGCGATATCCTACAAGAACTCACTTTTGTAGATTGTAAAAGTGGTGCAGCAACTTAGTTACATCACTAACAAACTATACCTTATGAAAAACATAATTCTTACTTCATAATTCAGACAACCAAGAACACAAAATCCTCTTAAATAATAAGAAAAGTTCACAACAATCCTTAGGACACATGCTGCCCAAATTTCCAGCACAAACATACTAGCATATACTTCTTGTTTTCCATGGTATTAGTATAACAAAATACATGGATATTTCAAATTACCTTAGGCTTCAAGATTTAGGTATCCTTCAAGAACTCTAGATTGTTATGTAGGTTGCCTTGGGAAGTGAAATAAAGAGAGAAAAAGAGGCTTTAGGAAAGCTGAAAATCTCTCCAAAATAAATTGATTTAAGGTGCTGCTTTTGAGCCCTTTTAAAGGCTCTCTTTGGCCTACTTTATTTATAACTTTTGACCACATATTAACACTTATTAATAAACTTGTGATGCAGTAGCTTGGCCCTTACGCTTGGTCCTAAATGGGTCTCAAAGTTGATGGGCCTTGGCTGCCCATTTTCCAAATTCCTCTTCACTTAGTTTGGGCCCAATTAGCAAAGTGGTTTGTGGTGTACTTGGGCCATTTTATTATTCATCTTGAGCAGAAAATAAAGTCCATTTATGATGCTAAAACATGGGCTAAAGTTACACCCTTAACACAAACTTTATTCATAATCAAACTTGGACAAATTCAACGTCGGGCCTCATATCCGTTTAGCTACCAAGTTTAATCTAAGCAAGTAGGTGACTCACCTGCTAGCTTCCTAAGTCTTACAAGCACCTCACTTCTCTTACTTCATTTAAGGTTGTGATCTCCTCAGTTTGACTTAAAACTTATTTACACTCACCCTCTTCAGCGTTAGACGTACATATTACCCTTTAACTGTAGATTCAAACACTTTTAAAAATAGGCGCTAATTTGAAAAGCCATATCATGATTTATTTGCATAGTACTAGTATTGTAAAATGTGGAGTGTTACATCCTCCCCCTTAAGAACATTCGTCCTCGAATGTTAGCAAAATTGGATAGCGTAACCAAGTTTAAAGCTTAATTTACACAAAGTTTTGACAACACAATAAGTATTCAATCATACGTACCTGTTAGTGTCCCTATTCTGCCTGTTGGACTCCCTCTTTAGCTTCAAGTAAGTAAGGGTATTTTGCTTTCATCATGTCCTCAGCCTCCCACGTTATTTCTTCTGCATGCTGGTTTCTCCAAAGTACTTTTACTGAAGCTATTTCTTTATTTCTTAGCTTCTTAACTTGACGATCTAGAATAACAATAGGTACCTCTTCATATGTGAGATCTTTTGTAACCTGCACACCCTCAACAGGAGTTATATGAGATGGGTCACCTATGCATTTTTTGAAGCATTGAGATATGAAAAACTGGATAAACCATTGAAAGCTCTTAGGGTAGCTCTAGTTCATATGCAACCTACCCGAACCTCTTAATAATCTGATATGGCCCTATGTAATGTGGGCTCAGTTTTCTTTTCTTACCAAATCTCACAACCCCTTTAATTGGAGATACCTTTAAAAATACCCAATCCCCTAATAAGAATTCCAGTCCTCTCCTTCTAGCATCCGCATAAAATTTTTGATGACTTTGGGTTGTATCTAGCCGTTGTTGTATTACCTTAACTTTTTATATGGCTTGTTGTACTAGATCTAGCCCAAGCAAGGTAGTTTCACCTATGTCAAACCATCCAATTGGTGATATACATTTCCTTATGTACAATGCTTCATAATGTGCCATATTAATACTCGTATGGTATCTATTATTATAGGCAAACTCAATAAGTGGCAAATGGTCTACCCAATTACCTTTAAAGTCCAATGCATAAGCTTGTAACATATCTTCAAGTGTTTGAATGGTGCATTCTACTTGACCGTCTGTTTGAGGGTGGAATGTTGTACTCAATTCACTTGTGTTCCTAAACTCCTTTGGAAGGACTTCCAAAACTTTGCAGTAAATTGAGCTCCTCGTTCAGATATAATAGAGATTGGGACTCCATGTAGCCTGACTATCTCTTTGAGGTATAGCTTAGCATACTCTTTAGCTTTATAATCACTCTTGATTAGCAAGAAGTGTGCTAACTTGGTGAGTTTGTCAACTATTACCCATATGGAGTCAAACTTCTGAAATGAGCGAGGCAAACCCGTAACAAAATCTATATTGATCATATCCCACTTCCATGTTAGAAGCTTTATACACTACCTATAACCGCTTGGCTTATGGTGTTCTACTTTCACTTGTTGGCAATTTGGACACTGAGCCACAAATTTTGCGAGGGCCTTTTTCATGCCTCCCAACCAAAATATTTCCTTCAGGTCATGGTACATCTTAGTTGATCTTGGATGTATAGAATATCGAGAATGATGGGCTTTTTTCATTATCCTTTTTCTTAATCCATTAATATCAAGTACACATAATCAATTTTGGCAGTAAAGTACTCTATTTTGTGTAAGGTCAAAGCCCTTTACCGTACCCTGAATTACCTTTTCCTTAAGTTATCATAGAACAAGATCCTCGAACTATTTTCGTTTCACCTCCATTACTAATGAAGATGCTATTGCATTATGTACAATAAACCCTTACTTTGGAGTTTCAAGAAGACAAACTCCCAAACTAGCTAGCTAACGTAAATCCTTAGCCACTCCTTGACTTACCACAACTTGATCACTAGTATTTATGATTTCCTTACTACTCAGAGCATCGACTACTATATTTGCCTTCCCCGGGTGGTAAAGTATATCAATGTCATAATCCTTTATTAGCTATAGCCATCTCCCTATCTTAAGTTTAGGTCTTTCTGCTTAAAGATGTCTTGTAGGCTCTTATGATCAGTATATATGTCAACGTGAACTTCACACAATAACGGTGCCATATTTTCAGAGCAAACACAACCACTGCTAGCTTAAGATCATGTGTTGGATAGTTATTCTCATATGGTCGTAGATGTCTAGATGCATAAGCAATTACCCTACCATTTTGTGTCAGTACACACCCTAAGCCAACTCTTAAAGCATCGCAATACACTGCATACCCCTTAGTGCCTTCTGGAAGTACTAGCACAGGTGTAGAAGTTAGCTTACTTTTTAGTTCCTGGAAGCTCCTTTCACATGCATCATTCCATTGGAACTTGGTTGCCTTGTGTGTCAAGTTTGTTAGAGGTGTGGAAATAGAAGAAAAACTTTCAACAAACCTTCGGTAATAACTTGCCAAACCTAGGAAGATCTGAACTTTCGTGGGTGTTGTTGGTCTTGACCAATCTTTCACAGCCTCTATCTTTTGTGAATTAAGCCTTATTCCCTAATTAGATACAATACGACCCAAAAATGCCATTGATTTTAGCCAAAATTCACATTTAGAAAACTTGGCATACAACTGTCGATCATGAAGAACTTGTAACACCTATTGTAACTTATTTGCGTGGTCCTCTGCTAATCTTGAGTATACCAAAATATCATCTATGAATGTTATCACAAACACATCCAGGAATGGCTTAAATACCCTATTCATCAGATCCATAAAAACGGTTGGTGCATTCGTTAGACCAAATAACACAACAAGGAATTCAAAGTGACGATAGCGTGTTCCGAAAGTAGTCTTAGGTATATCTTTCTCTTTCACGCTTACTTGGTGATAACTTGATCTCAAATCAATTTTTGAAATGTGTTTGGAACCTTGTAACTGATCAAATAAATTATCAATCCTGGGGAGAGGGTATTTTTTCTTAATTGTCGCCCTATTCAATTGTTGATTGTCGATACACATTCTCAAGGTGCCATCTTTTTTACATATAAATAACACTGGTTCACCCCAATGGGACACACTAGGTCTTAGAAAACCTTTCTCTAATAAGTTTTTTAACTACTCTTTTAATTCATGTAACTCTACTGGGCCATTCTATATGGAGATATAGAAATAAGTTGAGTTCCTGGAAGCAAGTCAATACCAAAATCTATTTCTCATTCTGGAGGTAAGCCTGAAAGTGCTTCAGGGAACACATCAACAAATTCTTTCACTACTGGAACTGATTGAAGAGTTGGTGATTCTGTCTCCATATTCCTCGATCTAAATATACCCTTTAGATGTCATCTTTACGTTCTTAAAATAAGAGATAAATTTACTCTTTGGGGCCCTAACATTGCCTTCCCATTCAAGAACTGCCTTATTTGGAAAGTGGAAGTACACTCTCTTATTTTAGCAATCCATAGTGGCATAGCAAGAAGCTAACCAATCCATACCTATTATAACATCAAATTTCACTATTTCTAGCTTAATAAGGTTAGCCAATGTGTCACAGTCACAAACAATTACTACACAGTCATAATAAACCCTTCTAGCGGTAATAGATTCACCGGTTGGTGTAGACACTTCAAAAGGTTGGTTCAATAATTTGGGTGTTCTCTTAAGCTTCCCAGCAACTAGTAGGGTAATGTATTATAGTGTATACCCAAGGTAAACTAATGCATATATGTTATGTGCAAAGATGGACAATTTATCTACGACCGCATTAGGTGAAACTTCCAAATTTTGCCGACTCCCCAAAGCATAAGTGCAATTATGGACTTCGCTAGAGCTAGCTGCCCCTCTAACACCTCTACCATGACCCATAGGTACCTATTGACCCCTATCTACTAGATGAACTAATGATGATGATGCAATAACTGACCTAGTAGATTATACTATATCACTCATACGCCTCCTCGAGTAATCTCTTATCATATGCCCCGGCTCACCACACAAATAACAAGCATCTGTCCCAGCATGATATGTACCTGAATAGCTTCTTCTACACTATTTGCAAGGCTGTGTAAGTGTCATTTGCTTTCCTGTTGAATATCACACTGTCCGGGCGTCTTGCCCTGCACCTCTTGGACCAAACTGATTTCTCCTAGACCCCTAAAGTTGTGGTAAAGCACTGGTTGCAGAGTAGGAGGATGATGGCCTAGGCAGTCTATTGAAAAACCAAAGCCTAAGCTCACCTTAGGGTTGTGTGAACTGCCCTGTAGACCTGACCCTCTTGGACTACATCCTTTCTAATTATTATGTCCTTCTTCTTTGCATCCGATCCTCCAATTTCTGTGCAAAAGCCTGCATTCTTGCTATATCCATGTCTTTGTTCAAAGAAGCAATAGTGCAGTCTCTGACCCAATACATATCCAATCTATCTACATATCGATAAACTTTATCTGTCATAGTAGCAACTACATTAGGAGCATACCTTGCCAGGAAATTAAATTGAAGGCTATACTCCCTCACGCTCATATTCTTTTGGTGGAGTTCAAGAACTAATCTGCACGGACCTCTCAAATCTCTAATGGCAAATAATGGTCAAGAAATGTCTTTTTGAAAACTTTCTAGGTAGTTGGGGGTGCATCTATATCCTTAGATTGCTTCTAAGCTTCATACCACGATGTAGTCACACCTTTCAACCTATATGTCGCTAACTCGACCACTTCTGTACCACTCACATTCATAATGTCTAAAGTTCACTGAATCTGATCAATAAAGTCTTGGGGGTCTTCATTAGAATCTGACCCAGTAAAGGATGGAGGGTCCAAATTAAGGAAATCATATATCCTCGTACCAGCTGCCCTATCCGTACCACTTGCACATATAACTGGACCTTCCTATCTTTAACCTTGGCCAACAACTATATGAGTCAATAGTTGGACTACATCTCCCAGATCTTGTACGGTAGCATCAATAGGTAGTTCTGGGGGAATTTCACTACTTTCGGCTTCATCAGGAGCTGGAGGAGTTGGAGATGTCTGTGACAGAGGCTCCTCTTAAACCTCATTTTGTTGTCTCACGTGATTGGGTATATCAACCATCTAATCCCATCTCTTTACCTTTGTTTTGCCTAGTTTCTAGCATACTTGCTGTACAAAATAATTTAGTAACTAGACATAATGCACCTATTACACTTGGCTCTATGGCACGATCTAAAGAATGAAAAGAAAGTAACAACTCCTAAATGCCATGTAGCCTTCTACTTATAAATGTAGTGCATAACACATCGATAAACAAGACTCTACCTAGACATGGGTTTGGAGACTCCCTAGGATGACCCAGTCTGATACCACTTCTATCATGCCTAAAATCCCATTAAGGCGGATTGACATCCGTTGCCAATAAGGCTGTGGATAACCAACCTATTTCTATGCACTTTATATACATATTATGAGGTATTTCTATATTTGACATGTCCTTAAGAAAATAAACAATAATAACAAGCCAAAAAATGCATATGGCTAGGCTGTCCGGGCCGTGTTATCTAAAGTATGAGACATGACTACACTTTAATTTACATAGTCTACAAATCCACTAGATAAGGAAGAGTATTTGATAAGGGTCGGGACAGGCCCCATCTAAACTAACTATACAATACAAAAATGTAAGCTTTAGATGCACAAAGCTCTAAAGCAACTTGGAGCTTGATAATAACAGATGGATATCCTGTAATCCTACTAGGGAGATCTACTAACACTTGTACCTGCACCATGAAATATAGGTCCCACGTAAGGGATGTCAGTACAAGAAAATATACTAAATATGTAAAGCAGTAAACACTGTATACGAAGTAACGACTCAAATGAAACTATGCACTGATATAGGATAAGAGATCATCTTCAGTGATAATGTGGGATTATGTACAGTCTATGCACATTATGTAATACAAATAACCAACTGATTAGTGGTAAATCTATATCAGTATCAACCATGGCTAGTCTTTTCCTTTAACCTCTTGGGCTATCCCCCGTGATAAGATAGACCCTGGCTAGGTGATTCTTCCATCCCTCGAGTTACCACCCATCAATAAGCAATATACTTTATCTTTCAATTAATCTTGAGATGATTCTCTTGGTGGTTATAATATTGGAGCTGTAGGACTGTAGATGCAACATATGACATATAAATAATCACAAAAGACAACACCATAATGAAAGGAGTAGGTTACATAAATAATGAAATGCATAGGAGGTAGAACAATACATGAACTTTATTTAA
>JAOTQJ010183948.1:0-13079 GCA_025642045.1 Solanum sejunctum | reverse complement strand
AGGAGGTGCCCGATGTCATCATCGATATGTTAAAGGTTTTTGATTTTGATATGCATACATTGATAGACCCGGGTGCCGCTCTTTCTTTTATTATTCATTTTGTTGCCAAAAAGTTTTATGTTAGTCCCGAATTGTTGTGTGAACCTCATGATGTGTCTCCCCCAGTTGGTGAGTCCAATGTTGCTAAAAGAGTCTATAGAAATTGTCTCGTGTTCATATTGCATAAAATCTTGCCTTGTGATTTTGTTGAGTTAGATTTGGTGCATTTTGATATCATTCTTGGGATATATTTTTTACATGCATATTATGCTTTTACTGATTGTAGAACTTGTAGGATTAAATTCTAATTTCCTAATGAGCCCGTTGTTGAGTGGGAAAGTCGTGATGTGGGGGTTAAGGGTAGATTCATTTCTTGCCTTAATGCCCAAAAATTGATATCTAAGGGTTGTCTTTATCAGCTTGTGAGGGTTAGTGATGTTGAGCCCAAAGTCCTTTCTATTAAGTCAGTTCCGATGGTTAATGAGTTTCTTAATATCTTTCTCGATAAGTTTCCCAGTTTTCCTCCCCAAGGGAAATAGACTTTGGTACAGACCTCCTTCCCAATACTCAACCCATTTCTTTTCCCCCTTATCGTATGGCCTCGGCAAAGTTGAAGGATTAATTGAGCGGTTTGTTAGAGAAGGGTTTTATAAGGCCTAGTAAGTCACCTTGGGACGCACAGGTGTTATTTGTGAAGAAAAAAGATGGTTCTCTTAGGATATGTATTGATTATATACAACTTAATAGAGTCACCATAAAGAACAAGTACCCTCTACAAAGGATTGATAACCTTTTTGATCAACTTCAAGGGGCTAGTCACTTTACTTAGATTGATCTTAGGTCTGGGTATCACCAAGTGAAATTAAGGGAGTGTGACATTCCCAAAATGACTTTGTGGACTAGGTGTGGGCACTTTGAGTTTGTGGTTATGTCCTATAGGTTGACTAATGCACCAACTATATTTATGTGTCTCATGAATAGGGTCTTTAAAACCTATCGTGACTTATTTGTGGTGGTTTTTATTGATGATATCTTGATTTATTCCCATAGTGAGGAGGAACATGTGAGTCACTTGAGGGTGGTGTTGTAAATCTTGAAAGAGGAGAGGTTGTATGCTAAATATGAAAAATGTGAGTTTTGGTTGAAAGAGGTTGCTTTTCTAGGGCATATGGTATCTGGTGATGGCATTAAGGTGGATCTTAAGAAGATGGAGGTGATTAGAAATTGGCCTAGACCATTGACTCCATCGGACATTAGAAGTTGCTGGGTTTGGTAAGTTATTACTAGAGGTTTGTAAATGGGTTATGAAATGCCCCAAAAAGTGCCTGAAAATGTTCCTCGAAAATGCCCATAATCGTATTTTTCATATATCTCAAAATCTGTGCATGATATCAAAAATCCAACTTCATATTTGTGATCAGGGGCAAAATCGATTAGAGAATGGGTCTAACCCTGATGTTAGAGCAACCAAATTAAAATTTCATTTTCCAAAAATTATGAAAAATAGAATCAATCCACGCCCCTAGCCACATCGCGGCCAGGGCACAAACAATAGATTTTGTTGCCAATTATTTTTTAATTTTTGTCCAAGGCCTTGGGGTCTTGGGCCGAAGCCTTCCTATGCGTAAAAATGCTTATACTTAATCATTTTGAACCTCATATCATTCAAGCCAATTCCCCAAAGCCCTCTCAAGTACTTAGCCAAATGATTCACCCCATTTTGAGTGTCCCAAACTCACTTTTGGATCTTAAGGAATTCATCAATCGTCAAGTTGTCATCTCAACCTCAAGGAAATCTGCAAACTTGAGGTATATCGATTTCAACCATTCGGTCCTTTCACCTATGGTGCCCTACCTTCCTTTTTAAGTAAATTGCATGAATTCAAATTAATTTATCAATGGCTATTTCTTGTTATGAATTGATTATGAACTATGTTGGGGTTTTATAAAAATGTGACTGTTTAAGCATGTTTTGAGTCTGAATCTATGATCTATTTGGAGATTTGATGAAGGGATTCAATGTAGAATGCATGAAGGTGTTACCAAGTGTTGCTGGGTTGATTTACATTGAGTTTTCTCACATGATTTCACTCTTGAATTGCATGATGTTGAACTAGCATTACACACCCACCAAGTGTTTGATAAAATATCCGGTTAATGGTTCTTGAGTTATTGATGACCTACTGCATGACCTATGAGTTAAGTGACTTTATGATGATAAAAGGAATGTAATTATATGATGAATTCATGAAAAATATCAATATTTTCGTAAGTTGACCACACCTTGTAGAGGAGGTGCTACTCCTCAACCAATATGATCGAGGGTACTATGATGGGGGGGTGGGGGTGCTATGCCCATCTAACATATTGAGTGGTATATACCTTGACTACTTTAATGAAGGGTGCTAAGTCCATCTACCAGTCAAGGGGTATATAACTTGACCACTATGATGGGTGGTGCTATGCCCATCTACCAATTATGGGGTAGATATCTCAATCGTCTTCCAAGGGGGTGGTAGGTTTTGGATTCCAGGTACTAGTTGCTTGGTCTATGATGATGGTCTCTTCATACACATGTAATGTGTTCTATACAAGTATTGTTTTACTTTGAGCGTTGATCATGTATGCCATATTGTTATAGTATTCCCTACTGCCTATGTATATGCATTTTGTCTATGCTGCTTATCTTTTGTTGCATTGCATCTTACATACTTAGTACATTCAAATGTACTAACGCATACTCTACTCCTACATGATGTTAACATGTAGGAATCGGAGCTCCACTTGATCCTCCTCCTCATGCACGTGGCTTGTACTATCTCTTGAAGTAATTTTGGTATGTCCTAAACTCCGAGGACAATAGTTATTAATCCTATGTTATTTAAAGACACTTTTCTTTGTTTAAATGGTGATGGCTATGAGGGTCATCCCGAAAAGATATCTTGGGCCCTGTCTAATCTATTTTAGAGGTATAGTTGGACAAGTTATGTATTTATGCTTTAGGTTTTGACTCTTCGATGATTTATGCTATGAAAGACTTCCCACAGTCCTTTTATCCTTATTTCTATTCTCTTATTGTTGTTTAGTTTCTTCCGCGACCAAGGATGTGTAAATGATATGATAAGAGGCTTATTTGTGTTCCCTTTGGGTTCCCATTCCCCGTGTCACATCTAGGCCTTAGGCTTGGGTCGTGACAGGTTCTCTTCTATTGCATCCCCTATGATAATATTAACACAAAAGAAGTCAAAATTCATATGGACCGATGAATGCTACAAGAGTTTCCAAATATTGAAAGATAAGCCTGTCTCTCCTCCTAATATTGTCTCTATCGGAAGGGTTGGAAGGAGTTGTGGTGTATTATGGTGCCTTAAGAATTGGTTTGGGGTATGTTTTGATGCAAAATGGTAAGGCAATAACATATGCCTCTAGACAACTTAAGGTGCATTGATGTTCTGTCAAAATATAGCACATTTGGTGCCTAAAATAAGGGATTTTGCGAGTTCTTAATGTGACTTTTTATGTGTTTTTATGTTATTGTAGCAAAGATATGTTGGCATTATTTTGGGAAAAAATTATAGAGTTTTCTGAAGTGCAGGAGATACGAGTCATCCTACGAGTCATAACTCAAGCAACAAGTCCTAGGGTGCTCTCGTAGCAAGAAAAAATGAGCAAAAATTAGAAATCTACTAAGTGGAGGTCAGTCCTATGAGGCCACTCTACGAGTCATAGGTCTCACTATGACTCGTATAGGTGGCTTCATAGTAAGAAACAGAGAGAAAAAAAGTTTGGACAAAGAATTTAAGGCTTATACTATGAGAGGAGCACACGAGTCATAGCCCAAGCAACGACTCATATTAGTGGGTCATAACAGTCAAGTCCAAAATGCAAAGTAACTACTATGAAACCCTAATTATGACGTGTAGGTCACCTTATGAGTCATATCTATGCGACGTACCTGCTGCCAACTGTGTTTTCTATTTAGGGTTAAATTGTAAATAGTATATACACTTAATGATATGGTTTTAGAAACAGAGCTGATACATTGAATATCATGTAGAACACTTGGAATATTCTCTCTTGAATATTCTAAGGATTTTTTCTAGGGTTTAGTGTAGATTCTCACTTTTAATTTGAAGACCCTCTTTTGGGGATTGTAAGACACACATTATACTCATTCTCTACTTATCAAAATTTTGTGGTGTTCTTGTTATTCATTATTTTGGGTAAACTCTTAACTATGTCATTCATTTTAATTGTTGTTGATTTTGCCTTAGCCCTGAGTAGCTATGCACCTGCAACTTTGGGTTGTGGGAACAATGAGTAATTGAGTTGAAATAATCTAGTCGTTGTACATTTCTTTGACTAGGGTTTTGCATGCATTATTTATTTTCCTTCATTTTAATTGATGTTTGGTGGTGGCCAATACCAAACCTTCCTACTATCACGATCCTGACCAAGGCAGTGACAAATATGAAAAGGGAAGCAAACGACATAATTTGATTGATGTGTTCTCGTCTAATCAACCAAACTTGACCAAGGGGAGGTTGAATGGGACAATGGGTAATGGTATTTGGCCCACCATGGTTGCCGACTAACCGCCATGGTGAAATTCGACCTTCACCTTCACGAGAGGGCTGGAAGAACCAAAGTAACCATTCTACATGTGAATTCCCAATTAGAGTCATTTGTCTATGGTAATTGAGTCAATGAATCATAAGAAACACAATTCCCTAATTGTGCCTAAATTTGTGTTTCTTCCTGCTTTGCTAGTATAATGTTTATTTTTTTTAATTTTTGTTCTTAATTCACAAACCCCTTCCCCCCATTTAGAGATTTTAACAATTGATTCTTGAAATGATTGATAGTGGATCTCAATCATTAAGCCCCATATTCCCTGTTGATTCGACCCTAACCTCTGGCTAGGTTAATTGCTTACAGGGACTGTTTTCTTATTAAAGCGTGAACATCATCAAAAATTATGGCGCCATTACGACTAGCTTCTTGACTTGATTTCACTATTAGTTAGTTCAAGTATTAATTTCTAGATTCTCTTGTATTTTACTTTTATTGAGGTTTTTATTGTTTGATTTTATTTGCAGGGTGTACTAGGTTGTATGCCCAACACAAGGAGCCAAGGCAATACCTTAGATCCAATCAATTTGGAAATCCATCAATTCTTAAGGAGTGGCTCAGGTAAATGAGGACATCGCAGTTGAGGAAGAAATGAATATGAATGATGATATTAGAAGAGAAGAGAATCCACCATTAAAGGATGATAGGCCACAACTGAGGGATTTTAATAAAAATGCTTATGGTTGGAACCAATATCGCTTGAACCCTATGGACATGGACGTTACTGGTGCTATAGCATAGCCTTCATTACTGGCAGAAGCTATGTTTTTGGTGTCAAGTTGATTACTTCAAATGCTTTAGAATCGTGGTTTGTTTATAGGGCAAACGTTAGAGGATCCCCACCGTCATATCTATAATGTCGTCTTCGTCTGTAAGAGTATCATGGGGATACAAAATCTTTCTCTTGATTTAGTTATGTTACGAGTGTTCCCATTATTACTAACTGGTAATGCAACTGTTTGTTTGTCTGAACTTCCTACGGGTACAATAACAATTTGGGTAGAGCTTCAGAGAGTAATTCTAGAGAGATATTTCCCAAGTTCAAAGAAGCTTAAGCTCAAAGACCAAATAAACAATTTTGAGTAATTGTTGGGTATCTCTATTAGTACCATATAGGAGAGATTCACTAGATGCTTGAGGATGGTCCCTGATCATAAGATTGTTGATGATGCCTTGGTTGAGATTTTCTATCGGGCACTTGACGAGAATAGTCAATCTTTTGTCGATACATTCATGGGAGGCATATTTGATGATCAACCTTTTGCATTGATAGCCACAAGGATGGAGCAAGTGGTTAAAACCAATAGAGCTTGGGGTTAAAGAGAGCAAGGAGCAATAAAGACTTCTTATGCAGTCAACAACAACAATGAGCAAGGAAAGGCAAATGAAGAGATCATGGAATAACTTTCTCAACTTCACACGAGTATGGACTTGGTCTTAAACCAAAACCGAGAAAGTGTTCAAGCAGTAGTTCACCAAACTCCTAAGGCTCCTATGTATGAAGATCCATTCTTTGATAAAGATTCTT
This sequence comes from Solanum sejunctum, assembly GCA_025642045.1. Taxonomy (NCBI): domain Eukaryota; kingdom Viridiplantae; phylum Streptophyta; class Magnoliopsida; order Solanales; family Solanaceae; genus Solanum; species Solanum sejunctum. Next base: position 6,880 of record JAOTQJ010183948.1, on the reverse strand, counting down.
GCTTAGAGAGTAATCAAGCGACAGGCTTCCGGAATAACCTGTAAGTGTCCAACTTGGACTATTGCATACAAGGTTCGGGGAATCAAGGTCGGAACTACAACCATGATGGTTCTTATAAATATAACCAAGCTAGTTACTATGAAAAGGAAAGAGAGAAATGGCGAAAGTGGAAGAAGTGATGGCTATGCGAATGGTCCTTATGTTCCGCCTCACAACCATGAAGTTGTGCCAAGTACTTCGTGGCTTGAAGAGATGTTTGACAAGTCGTTGAAAAAATCCAACCACCAAGATGAGACCTTGAAAGGAATGAAATCAGATATTTTAAGCATAAGGCAAAAGATAGAGTCTTGCTCTGTGGTAATTAAGTAATTAGAACAACAATTTGGGCAAGTTTCTTCATAATTGAACCAAAACAAAAAGGACAACTTACCAAGAAACATGATTCAAAATCCAAAGAATGATGGGCATTGCATGGCGATCATTACTTGGAGTGGCAAAAGCACCATCGATCCCAGTATGCCATTGGTTGAGGATGAAGGTTCTGAGAAGGGCATTGATGGCAAAGTATTGATTGAGGAAGAAAGTCTAGAGAGTAATGGGGTGCAAAGGAAAGAGGTGGAAAAGCAAGAGAAAGTCAAGGTGATCCAGATACCACCTCCCCCTTTCCCTCATAGATTAAGAAAAAAGAGGAAGATGGCAAATTTAAGCATTTCCTTTCAATGTTAAAACAATTTTCCATCAAATCCCCCTCTTAGAAGCTTTGGAAAAGATGCCCGGCTACGCCAAGCATATGAAGGATTTGCTTACAAAGAAGGGCACTTTGAGCTAAGAGCTCTCACAAGAACTCCAACAATGTAGTTCTATCATGATCAAGCATTTTGTTCAAAAACGAGAAGACCCTGGTGCATTCACTATTCCTTGCACCATTGGTGATGTTAAATTCGCAAGAGTGTTATGCGACTTAGGAGAAAATATTAATGTAATGCCTCTTACCGTGACCAAAAAACTTGGTCCTGGCACTCCTACTCCGACAATAATCAAGTTGCTCATAGTGGATCAAATTATCAAAAAGGAAAGCCTTAGCGGGTATAGATTTGCGTTGACTATAGTTTAGGGTCAATGATGTAGAAGTTGTGTTTAGCATCCTCCAATTAATGAATTATCTGGATGAGTTAAAGAATGAAGTTTGGGACATTGAAAACTTTTGATGATAGATAAAGACAAAGTCGCGCTGCAACATAAAATCAGGCGCTTCTTGGGAGGCAACCCAAGGTATCTCCGTGGTTTTCTCTTGTTGATGTATGTACTTTGAGGGAAAAGTATTTTCTTTAGGTGGGTGTGGGAAGATATAGATTAGGGTGAAGTCTAAGTAACCTCAAGTCCATAACTTCTCCTATTTTTGATCCCAAGTTTTTCTTGTAGAGTTTTGTTTTCCTTGTGGATCGGGTCGGATGGAGATTGGCCCTCGAGTGCAAAGGCAGAAGGGAGCTTGACTGTAAGACCCACCCATTGAGCAGGGACGAATGTCAGCCTTAGTGATTCGATGGTGCTGGGTGGAAAGGTCATCGCTCAACAGATAAAAGTTACTCTAGGGATAACAGGCTGATCTTCCCCAAGAGCTCACATCAACGGGAAGGTTTGGCACCTCGATGTCGGCTCTTCGCCACCTGGGGTTGTAGTATGTTCCAAGGGTTGGGTTGTTGGCCCATTAAAGTGGTACGTGAGCTGGGTTCAGAACGTCATGAAATAGTTTAATCTATATTCGGTGTGGGCATTAGATCATTGAGAGGACCTTTCCCTAGTATGAGAGGACTGGGAAGGACACACCTCTGGTGTACCAGTTATTGTGCCCACGGTAAACGCTGGGTAGCCAAGTGCAGAGTGGATAACTTTTACTTTCTATTGAACCAGCATATTTAGGTAATTTAAATTATTTGTAGATATATAGTAGTTATTATATTTTGGCATATATATAGTCTTTAAATGCTTTTTGAATGTTTGAAAATTTGGTAACCTCAAAAATTTAGAGATTGTTAGTTATTAGTGCAATCATGCACATGATTATCTAGCAATGTTTGTTCTAATAAAAAGAAGGCTAGTTGATGCTTGAAGCATAACCTGTTAGTTTATACTTGATTGTGTTTGCGATGCTATGTGTGTGTGAGCTTATTTTGCCATATTCATGCATTACGTATGGACTCAGAACTTGCCTTATTAGTCTAAGATTGGATTGATGATGTGGTTGATTAGGAAAGGATCTTAGGCCATTGTTCTTTTAGTGAAATCCACTTTTGCCTAAATGAGCCCTTGTTGTAATTATTTGAGCTTTTCAGGTACCTATTATTTCTTGACACCTAGCTAGCCTAGCCTATTTTATGAAATACCTTGATCTTGGTCCTGGTCTATCCTGGAACATGTGAACCTTGATTGAGGTTAAAAGCCTTAGTTGAGGGTGGCTACAAGCCTTAGTTGAGGGTGGCTACAAATAGTCACCCTGGTATGGGGAATAGATATTATGTGCTTCACCTCAGGCTAAAAGCCTAAGCCGAGGGTAGCCTTGATTTTGATAAAGTAATGAAAATGAGGTAGTTAATTGGGAAAGAGAGAAATAAATGAAGAAGTCATGTGCCAAGTGAAAAAAAGAAAAGAAAAGTGACTTTTATTGAAAAGAATAGAAAAATGAGTTAAAAAATAAGGCACAACCAAAAAAGAGAATGAAAGCACGCGGGGAAAAGCTTGCAAAGAGAATAAGGGCAGAGTTAAGTGAAAATGGTTGAGTGAGGGAGGTAAGAGTGTTGATAAACATGGTTCAAGGATAGCTTTTAGTCACTATTTGCCTAGAATGTCATGCCAAATCCCCATGAGCCTATGTTACAAGCTATTAAGTCCAAAAGTGATCCAAATCCACTTTGTCATCACTCTAGAAATTGAGTATAGAGGCAGGGCTACGGTGTTAGTCGTTTTGCATGAATTTCATTTGTGAGAGTCAGAATGCTTGCATAGTCCCTGATTTTTAAATACATTTTGAGTGAGTAAGAGGGACTTCTTTTTTGTGAGGGAATTTTCACTATATGATTATCATATGACTAATTTAGTGATTTTGGATTATTGATACTCCTTAATTTGTCATAGTTGGATTGCCGGATACATCTTTCTCCTTTGGTTTGCTTAATAGTTTTGTAATCAAATTTTGAAAATAAGAGCGAGGTGCCTGAGTGAGAGCTAAATAATGTATATGCTATTAGAGTATGTACTACGTGTTTCTCATTGTCTACTTAGATTGAGTCATTGCTTGAGGACAAGCAATAGTTCTAAGTTAAGGGTGTCGATGTGTTGTCAAAATACAGTGCATTTGGTGCCTAAAACAAGGGATTTTGCGAGTTCTTAATGCAACTTTTATTGTTTTTATGTGTTTTTATGTCGTTATTATAGAAATTATAGGTTGTCATATTGGGAAAAAACTACAAATTTTGCTAAAGTTCCTGATATATGTGTCATCCAATGAGTCGTAGCTCAAGCAACGAGTTATGGGGTGCTGTCACAGGAAGAAACAATGAGCAAAAATCAGAAATCTGCTAAGTGGAGGTCAGCCCTATAAGGCCATTCTATGAGTCATAGGTCTCACTACGACTTGTATAGGTGGGTTTATAGCAAGAAATAGAGAGACAAAAGTTCAGACCAAGAACTGAAGGCCTAGACTACTATCACGACTCAAGCCTAGGGCCTAGACATGACATGGCGCATAAGGAACCCAAAGGGACCCTAATCAAGCCTCCTAACATATTATTACAAATCATTGGTTGCAAAAGCAATAAAATACAACAACAATAGAGTAAAATAGGGATAACAGGGCCAAGAGATAGCTTCCATATCATAAACATCAAGAGTCAAGAGAGAGTCAAAACTTATAAATTACACATGACATATCCAAAAACACCTGTACTACATAGATAAGAGCAGGACCCAAGACAAGCTACATAAACATAAAAGAGGATAGTCTTGAAACATAGTGTGAGAACATAAACATCATCCCCGAAATGGAGGACTCACTAAAGAGCTTGAGAGTCGTACTCGACGCATGGAGGATGATGATCAAGTGGGCTCCGGTTCCTACATGGTGACATCATGTGGCACAGAGTATGCATTAGTAAGTAAGAATGTACTAAGTATGTAGGATGCAATGCAACTAGAGATGAGAACATAATTGAAATTCATAAGGATAGACAATGAGTAGCATTTAACAATATGGCATGTATGTGAGATGCTACGTAGTAAATCAGGCTTATATATAACATAATACATATGCAAGAAGAGACCACTATCATAGTGGTGGATCGTCGCACCCTATCACCCATGGTGATTGAGGTACCAACCCCTTCAATTAATTGGCGGATGTTGCACCCTACCACTATTGGTGACTGAGGAATAAACCCTCCGAAATGGTTATCAAGGTATAAACCCCTTGACATGATTGGTGAATTGTGTCACCCTATTATCCTTGGTGACCGAGGTATAAACCCCTCGACATGGTTATTAAGGTACATACCCCTCGACATGGTTACCCGGCGTGCAACCTCCGAGTAGGGCATGGTCACATCCCCAAACTATATAGAAGAAAACCATATACATATGTTCATTTCATCATCGTATACTTATTCAACTCATAAGACATGTATTGAACCTTCAATTCCTCAAGAAATCATAATTCAGACGTTTTATCAAACACTTGACGGACTTGTAGTGCTAGTGTAAAATCATATAATTCAAGAGTGAAAACATACTAGGAAATTCAATTTAGAACCATCAATAGATACTTGGTAACACCCTCAAGCAATATAAATCAACACCCTTCCACAAATCTCACAATAGATCTTGATTCAAAGCTAAAAACAAGCTAAAACTACCATAATTTCATAAAATCCAACATAGTGTGCAGTGAAATTCATAATACATAAGACCCATGAGTAAATCAACTTTAAATCATAGAATTTTTTGTAGGAGAGAGCTTGGGTATGATGGGTGAAAGGAACCCATGAAAGAAATCGACATACCTTGACTCTGGAGAATCCTTGAAGAAGATTGGAGAAGGAGACTTGAAGCTTCAATGAGAACCTTAAGATCCGGATGAATTTTGAGACTTGAATTTAGTAGATGAAATATTGTCTAAATGTTTGAGTGAGTATTTGGGAATATCTTGAATGATATGAGGGTGAAATAAAGCAAAAGTATAGGCATTTTAATGCATCGGAACACTTAGGCACAAAACCCAAAAGCCTTGGATCGAACTTGAAAAACTAGGCAAAAATTTATATTGAGGTGCGTCTTTGCCGCATCGCTCCAGGGGCACAAAATCCTCACTGAAATTCATATTTTTGGGAAAATGAAATTAAGATTAGTTTGCTCTAACATCAGGGTTAGACCCATTCCCTACTCAATTTGACCCCCTGAACAATAATATGAAGTCAAATTTTTGAGATCATAGACAAATTTTGAGATATATTGATTACGATTCTGGTAACTTCTGAGCATATTTGCGAGCACATTTTGAGTCATTTCAGTATCTCCCCCTTTGGAACATTTGTCACCGAATGTCAAAGAAACATATATGAGAGATGCAAACATGACAATTTAAGCCCACATAAGGATTCAACAATGCACTTAAAACATCATTTGAAAAATCTCAACATAAGTTTAAAATCATCACGAACTTGTCGATTTAAACATGAACATATGCAATGCCAAGAGGGATGACTTAAGAATTGATATCATAAAAAGGACTTAGATCAATACCTTAGGCTTGAGTCGAGTGGAAAAGATAAGTGTATTGATTTTGCATACCCGCTTCGGCCTCCCAAGTAGCACCTTCGACTTGTTGGTTCCTCCAAAGGACCTTAACAGAAGCAACTTCCTTGCTCCTCAAACTCTTCACACACCTATATAAGATCTATACTAGAACCTTTTCATATATGAAGTTGTCTTCAACTACCCCCACAACATCAAAAGGCATAATAGTATTAGGATTACCCACACATTTCCTCGGCACATGAAAGATCGGATGAAGCAATTCCATTTCTCTAGGCAAATCCAACTCGTAGGCCACCTTACCAATCCTTCTCATCACTGTATAAGGACCCATATATCTAGGGCTCAAATTTCCCTTCTTACCAAAATGGACCATAGCCTTCATGGGTGAAACCTTCAAATAAACCCAATCACCAACCTTGAATTAAAGATCTCTTCTCCTCACATCGGTATAAGATTTTTGGCGACTTTAGGCTATTTTCAATATTGGTGTAATCATCCTAACCTTATCAAGAGCCTCCATGACCAGATCTGATCCTAACAAAGCCACCTCATTAACATCAAACCACTCAACTGGTGATATATAACATTTACCATAGAGAGCTTCAAAGGAGACATATCAATGCTAGAATGATAGCTATTGTTATATACAAACTCAATCAATGGTAGATGGTTATACCAAATAACCTTAAGTTCCAATATGCAAGACCTAAGCATGTCCGCAAGTGTTTGGATAGCCCTCTCGGCTTGGCCATCCATTTGAGAGTGAAATGTTGTGCTAAGCTTTACTTTGGTTCCAAAACCTCTTTAGAAAGACCTCCAAAAGTGTGAAGTGAATTGTGTAACATGATCTGATATGATGGACAAAAGAACCCCATGCAACTTCACCGAGTAATGAATTTACAATCTAGCATAATCTTCAGCCCCATATATACTCCTAACTGGTAGAAAGTGAACCATTTTTTTCATCCTATCCACCACAGCCCAAATGGAATCAAAAACCTTTCTAGTCTTGGGCAACCCAACCACAAAATCCATATTAATCTCTTCCCACTTCCAAGTAGGAATCTCTATGTCT
>JAOTQJ010183937.1:0-22645 GCA_025642045.1 Solanum sejunctum | reverse complement strand
GGATTGTATTATAGTATCCTAGTTAGAAAAGAAGTCTAATATAGTATCTATAAATAGGGTCTCAATGTAATAATGTACACAACAATTCAATAATATTTTCCTCTCATATTTTTCACAAAAGTCCACATTCTTTCGCTTCTATAGCCATCAAGCTCTGCGATAGGACGTAACGATATCTGGAGAGTGTACTATTCCATTAGGCAATATATCGTATATAATCCACGAAAGAATGAAGTAGGACAAATAAGCTCCTTCATCAGTGCGTCAGTTCACGCTCTGCCGGCTAATGCTTACCTTATTAGTAATGAACTTGTGAAGAAATTGTTCCCTATCCACCGCTATTCTTTGACTTTGCTCACGGAAATTACGCTTTGAATTTGCTACGTATGCGCCAAATCTCATTGACTATTGTTACGTAAATTATGAGTTTTACCTTCTTTCAACCCATCTAATCTGTTTACATTCCGTTACACAGTGGGGGCACCTATATTAAATCCATTCAAGCCCAAAGCAAGGTAGAAAGTGTTTGCATGCCTTAAAGCCTTCACGTGGCAGCCCTTCTTGCCACCAATCAGGGGCATAAATTGCTCTTTCCACTCTTAACGCCTCCCAACAGTTGCATGAATGCGTCTGGGCAACAACTACAGGTAACTAAAATTTCCCTTCTACTACCAAATACACACAGCAATTCTTCAACTCACTCTCGGCCACGCTCTGGGTTTCCTTCGAATTGGTTAACGCTTAACTCAACAAAGGCCTTTAGATTCTTCACCGGGCAAGCACTCCTATCTACTGAAAACGAGGTAACATGTGGCTTCTTACACCAACCATTGATTTGTTCACCTTTTAGGATGCCATAATCCAGTTAATAATGGGTCTATAGCATTGTATTCCGCTCAATTATTTGGAATTATACAAAGTGCCTATTACTTAGTCACTGTAGGCAACATGTTTGATAAAATGCCAGCAATAATTAGGCCATTTCGTAAAAGTAAACTCATTTATTGAAGTATCGCCGTAATGTTTACAGACTTTGCGCATATATATGTGGGATGATTCTAATATAAGGGTAGTTCAAGAGCTCAGGGAATCGTTTTCCAGGCCTTCAATAACCTATACCCAACGAACCTAAGAAATCGCTTCTAATTAGGCAGTCATATGAACAATACTCAGCTGTCGAATACTTTGGTAAACAAGTATATTTACCCTATTTAAAGTTTTCGCGGACCCAACTATACGTAATTGTTACTGTTTGTTCACCTGTGCACTTACTCAATTATATCATTGCAAATTATCGGCTAAGTTGCAGCATTACTTGCTAGCGAGATGGCGGAAAGCAGTGCTGATACGCCCATCCAATTGGGTAATAATGGGGACCAACAGCGGGCACGCCGAAATTTGTTGCGCCGTAATAGATATGCTCAAATGTCTAGTGAGAGGAAAACTGTACCGCTTGCACAACAGCAGGCACGAAGAGTTGAAGCTGTGAAGATTCGGCTTTCGCAGCAATCCGATGCACCATACGGCGCCTCTGAAATGAACAGGGACTGTAGCAATCCCTGTACGGCTCCACCTTCAACATGTTCAATGGCTATATACGAAGGTTTGTTGTACTATCTACATTTATTTTGGTTGGAAGTCTTCATGAGCCCATGTCTGAAAATACTACAACATTTGATATGTACCGATGAAATATGCCCCCGAAACGCACTTCACTGTAAGGACGTTAAACTCACTGTGTAGAACTTATTGCTTACCTAATAACACTTTACATCGAATTACACACGCACAAGTGCTGTTATGCCTTTTTTTTTCAAAACCTTGCCAGTTGGCATATCATAGGTCATGCTTGCCCGTCTGCTGAAACCAGTGGCTCCGCTGAACTCGGTAAGACTATACAACCAATTGAACTTCCATATGTACTGTTACTATGTGGACATGCCTAACCGTAGAATGTAAAAATACCTGGATTAACAGATAACATGGGAGGTGCGGCGGATGACACGTCAAGGGTAAATGTAACTTCGCCCACAGGTATGCCTTGCATCGCTAGCATGATAAGAAATTGTACTCACTATCTCTGCCTACGACTACACTTTAATGCAAAAATTTATGATTTTGACATGGAACTTCTCCGTATGAACCCAACCCATTTGACTGGACGAACGGCCTATGTGCACAGCGCTCAAGCTTAGCAAAGGCCAAGAAGTGGGAAATACAATTTACGACCTGTACGCCAATGAGAGTGCAAAAGTACTTTAACGCACTTCGCAGACCTAAATAGCAGTTCACCAAAACGACATCAAACTCAATCTTTAGCACTTCCTCTTTACCTAATAATGCTTGACCCCAACCCATTAGATTTGAAACCCTACACACCGTAATCTAAGCACAGCTGTAAAATAAGATCATATTGCTTAAATAGCTTTGCATCTGTCTGTATTGGTTGGATATGATTCCACGTCCAATGCTATATTGATAACTACATGTACGGACATGTTGGATGAAACCAACATTCTACCACCTGATGTTAATACAGTGTGCCCATATATATGTACATTGTTTCTAACGAAGTGGTAGTTGAATAGCTCATAAATGGCCTAGGAGGCCTTACGTAACCTCAGGTATCCGAACGCCATGTACTTTAAAATTTTGCCTATCCATGAGCAATAGTAACTCTTGCACTACTCAATAGCAGAATAGTCTTTAGAATATTTAAACCGTTAACTTACCAAGTTACAGTTGATATTTACTGCTTGATCAGGTGGAAATTTACTTAATTATATTGCTATAGATTGCTCCCTGACTTGCAGCATTACCTGTGATCAGCTAAACGTAAACAGTTATGGTACACCAATGCAGTTGGTTAATACTAAGGAACAACAGCGTTCACGATGGAATTTGTTGCGGCATGCTATATATGCTGAAATGCCTACTGAGCGAAAAACTAGAATGCTCGCACACCAGTAAGCCCAAAGAGCTGAAGCGAAGAAGCTTCAACTGTCGGAATAAGGAAAGGATGTGCGTGTCAGCCCTGAAGTCAACCCCTGCTTTTGCCATCCTGCTATAGCTACATCTTCAGGGTGTTTACACACTGCTTGCGAAGGTTTGGTATACTACATAGAACACTGTTTTGTCATGACCCAAGCCTAGGGCCTAAACGTGACCAGCGAATGGGGAACCCGAAGAAACCCCAAACAAGTCTCGTAGCATATCATTACACATTCTTGGTCGCGGAAGCAATCAAAACAATGTAAGAAACATAAATAAGGAGAATTGGGACTATGAGAGAGACTCAAATTTAAATAGCTTGAATATCATAAGTAAATCAAAGCTCAAACATAATACATAACTTGCCCAACAACACCTCTAACATAGGATTTAACGGGGGCTAAGACAAGCAACTGGGCTCACCCTCATAGTAAAAGTATACCAACAAGATGGATAGTCTTAAATATATAGCTTAAGAACATAGACATTGCCCTCGCACATGAGGACTCATCAACTAGCATGAATGGATACCACTAGCCACGTGGAGGAGGAGGATGACCAAATGGAGCTCCAATTCCTACATGGTAACATCATGTAGGCATAGAGTATACATTAGTACATTTGAATGTACTATGTATGTGGGATGCAATGCAACAAGAGATAGGCATCATAATCAAAATGCATAATAATAACCAATAGATAGCATAATAGCAATACGACATGTATAACCAACTCTTAAGTAAGTCATTCTTTGCAAATTGTTCATCTTGCATAGATCATAATATAAATGCGTAAAAAAGCCTCAACCGACATAACATAAGACCTTTTGGAGCCACCTTCCTTACGGGAGCCCGTCCCCTTTCGGACTAAGTGACCTTTACGGGAGCCCGTCCATTTTTGGATTAAGTGGCCCTCCTTATGGGAGCCTGTCTCTTTTTGAGTTAAGTGACCTTCCTTACAGGAGCTCGTCCCTTTTCGGACTAAGTGGCCTTCCTTACGGAAGCCCGTCCCTTTTTGGATTAAGTGACCTTTCGTACGGGAGCCCGCCCCTCTTCGGATTAAGTGAACTTTCTTATGGGAGACCGTCCCTTTTTAGATTAAGTGGGCTTCCTTATGGGAGCTTGTCCCTCTTTGAATTAAGTGGCCTTCCTTACGGGAGGTCGTCCCTTTTCGGATTAAGTGACCTTCCTTACGGGAGCCCATCCCTTTTTAGATTAAGCATTTCATAAAACTAGCTCATCAAAACATTAAATTTCAACCATCATTTCATCATCATAACATCATTCAGCTCATAAGACATGCATTGGACCTTCAATTCCTCAATAAATCATAATCGGACATTTTATCAAACACTTGGCGGGTGTGAAATGGTAGTACAAGACCATGCAATTTAGAATTGAATTTATGCAAGTAAAACCATTGTAAACCATCAATCAATACCTTGCAACACTCTCAAGCAATATAGATGAAAATTCCTCATCAATTCTTACAATAGATCTAAGATTTATAGCTCAAAACATGGCAAAACAGTCACAATTTTACATAGCTTTAACATAGTTCATAGACATGTTCATACTAGCAAACCTATTTGTAAAATCAACTTTAAATCATGCAACATTAATTAAAAGAAGGTTTAGGCACCATGAGTGGAAGGACTCAATGGTTCAACACCATATACCTTAGGTCTAGCGTTGCTTGGAATTGAGATTGGGAAGAATGGAAGCGTGGAAATGATCTTTGAATCCAATCTTGTTCTTGGGTTTCCTTGAAACTGAATTGGGGCTTGATGGAGGCTTTTGAGAGAATTAAGAGTGTATTTGAGATGAGAGTAATGAGTTTGATCCTTTGGAATATTGTTTAGGTCTTTTAGGAAGGTTAAGATAACATTGGAAGTCTAAAAAGGGCATTAGAGTAATTAAAATTTAAGATGTCATACGTGAACGAATGGAAAAATTGGTAAAGTGTCGTCTCACCGGAGACTTCACTATCCGTGTGGCACTCCTCGGGTCGTGTGAAGTGCCCGTGTGAAATGCGTTAGTGAAAAAAATGAAAGTTGGGAAACTTGTAAAAATTGACGTCTCATCACTTTGACGGAACGCTTCACGGATCGTGTGGTGTTACACGGACCGTGTACTGGTACGTCCCACCTCACTTATACAAAAACAAAATGTTGTAGGCTACCACATATCCAAGTGCCACGAGCCATCCCACTTCACACGGCCCGTCAATAGTGCCTGTGGCACCACCCTTAGCCACATTTTCCCCAATTTTCAACAAGCTCTCGTTGGCACACCTTGTGGCCATCCCCACGGTTAGTGGTGAGCCACACGGCCCACACCACTGGCCATGCCACTTTCCTTAGTGCTAAAAATGTCCTTTTCCAACCCCAGCTATCCGAAACGGCCCGTCAAAGGCCACACTTGCCGTCAAACAGTCCGTGTGACAATATTGCATGGGAGGGCCTCACGAAAACGATCATAACTCCTTCATCCGACCTCGGAATGAGGTGAAACCAAGTGTGTTGCGAAGCTAACTCAAAGGATTTTCATTTAACATGTTGTGGGCCACACATTTCTAAATGTGCTAAGAGTTATGCTAGTTTAAAGTTGACCCTTGTATGAAACAACACCCAAAACTCAACTTGGAGGTAAGTCTTGAACTCGTTTAGGTGCTAGGAGTCTCTTATGAATCTAGTACATCCCCAACCTAACCAAATGCGGCTTGAAACATGAATATACAAGAGCATAAAGTTACAAGGTGTCATATGTCTACTCCAGTTTTTCGTAGTAAGAGTTTGCTTTATTGATAACATTTGTGATGTTCGTTCCGACCTTCTTGGTTTGTTTTAAATTTGGTGGGATTCAGTCACTCATTCTGTAGAACAACCTCTTATTGTAGCAACACAGGACTAGGCCGCTACCGTTTAGTGCACAATCAATAAAACAAACTACGTTGGCAACTGAACTTGTTGTCCCTTATACTGAGTTACTTATTCCCATATTTGTAGGAAATGATCCCACGACTGTTGATGGAACTACTGGAATTGAAGTAGGTCAGTAACACCAACTCCAAAGATGTTTCCTACTTTTTTCCCTCCCCCCCCCAAACAACCCAAACGCCAAACAACAACCGTTATGGCTAAGCATATTTCTGGTTACGACTAGGATCATCGTCAACTACTGCTGTGAGCAGACCCCACCGACCATCAACACCATTTGCGCCTACAACAAGTATGTACTCTATCGCAATCGTCGTACGCCGGTGTAACTAATGACTTACTAATCGCATTACAATTGGTTCAACATAGGTCAGAAGAGATTAGAAATCAATTCACAGAACAATAATGTAAAGCCTACAAATTATGTAGAACTTAAAAAAGTACCTAATTGTAAATTTTGCGATGGTCGAAAATTCCAATATGAATCCCCAGGGTTCTGTTGTGACAATGGATAAGTTAAACTGATTTCTCATAAAATGCCACCTGAGTTACGAGATCTGTTCCTGGGGGACACTGAAGAATGTAAACATTTCCAGACCTACAGTAGGGCCTATAATAGTATGTTTGCATTTACATCTCTTGGGGTAAATTATGATAGAAATTTAGCCAAGAGAACTCACAACATATATACATTTAGAGTACAGGGACAAATGTATCACTTTATTAAAGATTTACTAGCAGGCAACGACAGGCCAAAAAAATTGTAACTATATTTCTACGATAATGGTTGTGACATAAAAATCACCTATCATTACCTGATAATTTGAGTGAATTAATAGTCGGGAAGCTGATGGATATACTAAGGCTTAATCCATCCATGCTCTTTTTAAAGTCGTTAGTAAACGTTCCAAAACTATCAGAATTCTACATTGCCCTCAAATCAACTGCTGGTTTAGACCAACGAACATACAACTTGCCTACGGCTTCAGAGGTAGGCTTATCTGGATAGAAAATCAAACAAATGACAAATCATCCACACCTCATATTCGAATATACACCCATAATAAAAAAACTCAAATTGTAAATTACTATTATAGATGTTATGATCCATTACAATGCCCTTTATTATTTCCGCAAGGCTAGAATGGATGGCACTGTGGTATTAAAAAGGTGTGCCACTTGTCGAGCACCTCTAGAGATCCCAATTACTGTGAAAGTGAACAACTCCCAAGTGTAACGAACATGGCTTCGATTGAATGTTTGCTTGATATAGAGTCAAAAGTTTTATCCAAGGGTAAAAAGAAGCGAGACAATGTTTCATGCTAAGAATATTACTGCTACCAAATCCAAATAAAAGAAGAGAGCCAAATGAGACTCTACATTCCGGCAGGTCTTCCAACAATATATAGTAGACCTATACATCAAATTGGAGACTAACAATTAGATTTCTTTTCCTTGAATCAAAATTTATTTAGAGTCGAGGTTTTCCCAAAGATATCGATACATTAAGACAAGGTGAAAGAGGTGCTTCTAATATTGGCAAAGGCCGAATATTCCCGACAACTTTCATAAGGGGTCCCAGGGACATGCGGCGGCGCTATATGGACGCTATTATTGTCACGCCCCGAGCCTACACTCTGGACATGGCCGACACTCAGAAACCATTGTTGGTTCCCAAGCGAACCCCTTGGCTCAACTCACTTATTCAATTAGCGAAAGATTTAATAAAATAAAAGAAAGTACTCAAGTGGGCATGCAAATTCTCATGTAAAATAATTTTATATCTTGTATTAAAATAACTCAATATTTCACTTGAAGTAAATAATAATAGTTCTTGAAAATTAACTCTTAAAGTAAGACAAGCTCTACTATTTTCTATCTAACTCAGTCTATAAAGCCTCTATCAACTCATAAGAAGATGTCAAGACATGTTCAAGGCTACTTCAAGACAATTAAAAAAAAAAGGAATGAACTAAAATAAAAGGGTTCCTCCAAAAGTAAGGAGGTCTCACCATTATCTGCGATTGAATAGATCTTCAACGAAGTGCTAGCTAAGGATCTCTAAAACCTGTACCTACATCATGAAACGATGCAACACCGAGTGGTGTTAGTATGTGGAATGTACGGTATGTAAGATGACCAAAAAGTATTAAGAACAGGATACTCACTTTAAAATTGAACTTTGAGATAACTTAATTGGCAAAAGTATGTCATGCAAGTAAAACATATGTTTTTTAACTTGTTTAAAAGTGCAACTTAGTATAAAAGAATTACTGACTTTAATGCATTAATGAGCACAACTAAATATATAAATATATGATACTCAAATGCTTATCTTTGCAAATAACTCAACTCAATTAAATGTGCAACATAATAAAAAGAAATATTTTAATAAAAAATAATAAATCTCAGTGTGTAAAATAATAAACTTTACTTCTTGGGGAGTTTCTCTAATCGAAAACCATCACTATGAGCTTCATGATGATACAACCTCTTGCCCACGTTGCCCAAGCTGTTCCATACTTTGCCGGGGTAAGGAATGAAAACTAGGGGAGTGGATCTATCCAAAACTGGGTCATCTCAGTGGCGAGTGAGGAGTTGTACCTTGGTACAATTCTATACTATGCTGGCTACATAGTTTATGAGTTCAAGCTATTATTACTATCACTCATATTGGTGCTCAATACTACTCTCAAAATTACTAATTATATGTTCATATTTAAAAGAATATTCTTGCTCAAAGTATTACTTTCTTCTCTTTGGGACTTAGCCCAACTTAACATTCTCTTACCTTTTCTCAAAACTGTCTAAAATTATAGGCTTCATGTTTTACTATTCATAAAATAATTATACTAATACTTTTCTTGAGTTTAAAGCAAGATATCAAGATTCATAGATTCTTGTAGTAACTTTGAGATTTAACTAGTTTAACAATTAAAATTAGTATCTCAACTTGAGACCCCAATTTAGTAGAGGATTTTAGTAAATCTCATGCTTTTCTTCAAAAACTCATTAAATCATGCATCTTCTCATCAAAAAATATTCCCTAACATGTAACTCTTTGCACTCAATAAAATACATATATAATATTAATTTAAATAATTCTTTTATCAATGCATAGTGAAGTCATTATCTTTACTAGAACATGTAAAACTTTTATTCAAAATACTTGTTTAATGCATGGAAAATCATCAATCCCAATATTAAAGAATGTATAGGAAAGTCATGATCCTCAACTTCCTTATGGTTCATGGGAAAGTATCCACGAATGAAAATTTCAACAATATAAGATATAATAATAATTATACTCAGTGCATGAATATATCTAACTCAATGAAAGAGGAATTAACTCATTTAGAATTCAAGACTTAGGGTAAAACTCTACTTGAGCGAAATTATGGAGAATTAACAGGTAGGGGCGCGTGGATGAACTCAGTCTAACTCTATGAGTAGGCTTATATACTTGAAAAATTGATACTACAATTGTAATCTGACGAGTACTAGCTTGCTTGGAGAAAATCCCCGATCTTGGTAGTTCTTTTAAAGTGAAAGAACTTGGAAGGACCTTCATTGAAGGAAATCTCTTTGATTCTTGAGTTTTTGACTTAGAATCTTTAAAGTTCTTGATGAAAAACCTACATTCTTGAAAAAGAAGAATCATGAAATATTTTGTTGGAATTTTTGAATTCATCTTCTTCAAACCCTGGGTTATGATTTAATATTCTATTAGAGATTCATGAATAGATGAAGAAATTTGGGTTGGTTAGATTACAATTCATGAAGAATAACTTACCTTGAGGAGGAATCTTGGAAGTTAATCCTAACTTGATGACTTTCTTGATGATTCTTGAGCGTTTATGTTTAGGAATGAAGAAGAGGGTTTTTAATTATGAAACTGACGTTTTATGCATTTTGGGACCTTAAATAGACCCCCAAAGATTTTAGGATAAAAGTACCATCAAAATAAAAAGAGAAAAATGTCATAGTTTATCCAGTAAGGGTCCGCGTCAGCTTTGCGGCGCGCTTCGAGCATGGACCTTCAGACAACTCTGCACTCCCTCACTAAAATGGTCATAACTTTCTACTCCGAACTCTGATTAAGGTGAAATTAGATGCCTTGGAAAGCTAATTCAAATATCTTCGATTTGATATGTTATGGGTCATCTAACGCATTATACTTTATGTGATATGGTCATTTAAAATTAACCCTTCTATCGATTCATATAAAAACTTAGTTGCTAGAAACTCTTTGGACTTGGCTTGATGTAAAAGATTCCTTATGACTCTAAATCACATATAATATACTTTAAATGCTGAGAAATTGATCATAGAATGTATATGCAACCTAAAAGTCTTTGGTCCATCTAATTTTTATAAAATTTTTCGTTACAACGCAAATGCTAAGAAAGTTTTTTTTAGCTTAATTTCGTATTAGAGGGTTCGTGTGACCTTAGATCATCTCCAATTTTATTCCCACATTAAGAAATTAACTTTAACACTTATACTCAATTAAGAATTATTAACTAAAATTCTATATCATATGAAGGATGACTCAATCTCAACTTTAAAAAAATGGGGTGTTACAATAGCATTAGTACAACTTTTTGGGAAACCAGACATATTTCTAACAATCACTTGTAATTTTTTAGGGCCCGAAATACAAGTGCATTTGCTGCGAACTAATGAGGTTCACAACATGCCTGATTTAGTAAGTCGAATCTTCAGGGATAAAGTTGAAGAACTCAAAAATGATATTCTCAAAAAGAATATATTTGGAAAAGTAGAGGCCTTGATGTACACTATCGAATTCCAAAAGAGAGGACTACCTCATGCACATTTTCTGATTATACTGAGTGGCCAATATAAATTGTTAACACCAGAGGCTTATGATAAGATTGTCTGTGCTGAACTACCTGATTGTACAAATCAAGATCTATACGCACTTATAACTAAACATATGATTCATGGCCCCTGTGGCTATATAAATCCGACATGTCATTGCATGAAAACTGACAAATGCAAATTTAAATATCGAAAAGAACTTTCAAAACACACAACAAAGGGAAAAAAATTTGTACCCAATCTATAGAAGGCGAAAATTGAAAAAACCAGCTCAAGTCAAAGGATGCAATGTTGATAACTCTTGGCTTGTTCCATATAATCCCTATTTAATCCGCAAATTCAACTGCCATATTAATGTTGAAATATGTTCGGACATTAAGGTGGTGAAGTACATCTATAAATATATTTGCAAAGGACATGACAAAATAGCTTTTTTGGTACATAGTACTGACTCAACTGCTGAAATAGATGAGATAAAAGAACACCAATCGGCAAGATAGGTGTCACACCAGAGGCTGCATGGCGCCTATATGCGTTTCCTATAAGTGAAATGACTCCTACTATATACCAACTTCAAACTATATTTAAAAGGCTAGCAATATGTATCTTTTAAAAGCAATCAAACTGTTTAACAAATTCTAAATAATCCCATGATAAGGTGCACAATGCTAACCGAATTTTTTGAAATGAACAAAGCCAATAAAAGTGCCATAGAACTCAATTTACTCTATAAAGATTTTCCATGGTATTTTGTCTGGTCAGCAGAAAACAAAATATGGACCCGTCACCGCAGGCATAGTAATGCCATTGGGAGAATTGTCACATGTCATCCAACTGAAGGGGAAAGATACTATCTTCGATTACTATTGACCAACATAAAAAGCCCTAAATCTTATGAAGAACTTGGTATGATTGACGGTATATACTACGGAACATTTAGAGAAGTCGCGGAGAAAATATGCTTATTACACTCTGATAAAAGTTTACTTGAATGTATGTACGAAGCGGTAACATATCAAATGCCTTACAGTTTACGCCGTTTATTTGCAACAATATTAGTTTACTGCAATCCGGTGAACCCAAAAGAACTATGGAAAATATTTGAAAGTTCAATGTCCGACGAATTCAGCCGAAATACCACGTGGACCGCCCAAGGTATTCAACAATCAGTTATAAATCACATCAACGAAGTATTACAGTTAATGGGCCACAACATAAAAGAATACAACTTCATTCCTGAAAATGTGAGGCTTTCTAACATAGACAAAGAAGCAAAATAGGTACATTTTGAAAGAAATATACCCGTAACTAAAGATGATTTTTTATTGCCAACTAAGCTAAATGTACAGCAACGGAGGGCCTTTAACCAAATACTTGCTACGGTTTACTCAAACCAATTTGGTGCCTTCTTTATTGATGGTCCAGGAGGAACGGGAAAACCCTTTTTGTATCGGGCTTTGTAGGCAGATATAAGATCCAAAGGATTTATAGCCTTGGCAACTGCCAGCTCTACAATAGCAGCTTCAATTCTCACTGGAGGTAGAACTACACATTCACGTTTCAAAATTCCAGTAGATATTGATAATAACTTTACTTGCAATATTAGTAAACAAAGCTCCTTAGCCACTCTAAGTTGCGATTTTAAATTAATTGTTTAGGATGAAGTCTCGATGGCAAAGAAAAAAATGATACAAGCTTTGGCTATGCTATTAAAGGACCTAACAGGTACAACCCATTTGTTCGGAGAAAAAGTTGTAGCGTTCGGTGGAGATTTCAGACAAACACTTCTCATGATCCATAATGGAAAAAGAGAAGACTTTGTAGGCGAAAGTCTCCTATATTTTTATATCTGGAATCAACTTGAAAAGTTATCCTTGTCAGAAAACATGAAAGCGAAAGAAGATCCTTCTTACTGTGAATATTTAATGCGCATAGGGAACGGAGAAGAAAGTACTAATGAAGACCACAAAATTGCCTTGCCTCAGAAGTTAATCATTCCTTATACTGAAGAACTATAATCCCTAAATCATTTATTCAAGGAAACTTACCCCAATATAAAGGCATTTTTTGCAAATCCCTCTTCAGTAACTTCTCGCGTCATTTTAACAACTAAAAATGACTTTGTTCATGAAATTAATGATATACTTAGAGACCAACTTCCCAACGACGCTACTACTTATACTGCTATTGATGAAACGATCGAACTAGGTGACCAGTATCAGTTTGAAGATTTTTTACACACTTTAAATCCAGTGAATTTGCCACCTCACAAATTAACTTTGAAGAAGAACTGCCCGTTATACTATTATGAAACTTAAATCCTTTAGAAGGACTTTGTAATGGAACTAGGTTAGTATGCCACAACTTCAAATAACATGTTATTAGTGCTATTATTGCTAGAGGTGACTTTCAACACATACACGTCTTCATTCCTAGAATACCTTTATTAGCCTCTTCTGAAGAGAAAATACCAATTGCCTTCAAGTGAACACAATTTTCAATTCGACTATGTTTTGCAATGACAATAAACAAAGCCCAAGGGCAAACCTAAGATTTAGTAGGCATTTACTTGCGAGAACCAGTGTTCTTGCAGGGCCAACTTTACGTGGCTCTATCTAGAGCCAAAAATTCAAATAACGTCAAAATACTAATATGGCCGCCGACGATTGATGATATGAATGATCATTCAACATACAATATAGTATATGAAGAAATTATTAAGAAAGCATTCAGTACAGGATATACCTCTGCTTGTTCTCTTATGTGCGATATTCGTAGCACAGTCCGCGTAATTCACCAAGCTCATATCCCTGCACCTCCTAAGGTACCATCTAACCGATTTAATTGTTGCCTTCATGTTCCCTATCCATGCTACTCCTCAATTGTCTATATATAAAACATGTATGCATTACAAGCTATAATACAGCAAACAATAAATTCTACTGATTTACGCCAAACGTAATTATAACTAATTCGTAATTCAAATAAGGGAAAAAAAACCTCCGCTATACGTGCGTCGCTTAACCCATGTAACACTCTACCATTTGCCTACCAGAGGCCCACCGTATGGTCCACAAATGAGAGTGATACAATGTGGTTGCAGACGTATCACTGTTGCTGGTACCCTCCCATTGGCAGTTAGATAGGTGGAGATCACATGTTCACAAGTACACCTCCAAGTACAACAAGTAGCGCTTTTATAAATTGCACAGGGGTCGTTTGAAGCTATCAGAAGCACTTCTTCTGCACTTACTGAAGATTGGACTGCCTCCACCTCCCTCAACTAAGGAATCATATATGCTATTCTTATGGTTATTTATGTAGATAACTACTTTAGTAGACCTCCAATATAGTCAATTTTGCACTTTTCCCTTTATCCTACTTCAGTTACTACTGGCACTGCTGTTACTACAGTTTTCTGCAAAACAGAAAGCACATGTTAGCTTATATGGTTGCTGAGGCCTCAGCTTAACTTGGCCAGAAAGCAAAGACTTGACTAAATATAGCCTTAACATTACTAAATTGGAAAATTCCTGATGCTAAATGTACATGTGAAAACTATGAAGCTCATTACTGTACTGTATCATCTGAGGACCTACTGAACACTTTGCATCCAACTATTACAACTACAAATACCTCAACCATTACTGAGGTTGCATGTAGCTTAACTGTATAAGCTCTATATGGTACCGCTAATCTTCCAACCAAACCATATAGCCCAAAAAAAACCACTACAGTTAAGTATGAATAAACATATCAAGTTTAAGAACACCTTCCTTTTTGTAGAAGTAAAGGTGTAGAGACAATAATTGCTGAAATATTATGTTTAACTGTACGCTATAGCACATGCTTGCTAGTACGTACACTCTATTTTTATCGATTAAGCCCTCGAAATTGAATACCTATAGTAGTCACCATGCCACCCACCCATTAGGACTACACAAACACTCTAAAGTACATACAGCAAAACCCACCCTTACAGCCCTCTGATTGTTGCTTGGCATACTGAGATACAATTTTTTTTTTTTTTGCTCTTGCTTAGGAGTAATAGACCTACGATTAAGCATAGATCATATTGCACCTGATACTCCTGATTGGACTTGCAACGTCCAAATTTTTTGATATTAGCTGAGCCCGCCAAAGCCAGGACAAGAAAATATGATTGCAAAATCTACTTCTGGAAGATGAAGAGGTACACTGACCTTCCATGCTAACATCTCTGCTTCTGCGTTAACATTCAATATATTCTACTTATTTACAGCTATTAAATGCCACCGTCTTCGCAGGACCAACAAATATGGGCAGTTGTGTACGGTGAGGATATCAACCACTATGCAGGAAAACTGAAGCTGTTCAGCACATATCTCATCTCCACTGCACGCATTAAAGTTCCAGCTAGCACATACGGAAGAACCATATATAAGTTTCATTGGGTAATTGTCAGAGAAACTATTGTTGAGCATGTAAAGCCGACTGTTAAGCTTGACATACCACTACCCCTCCCAACGAAACTTGACACCACGCCTTTTGAACAGATTAATGGTATCATCCCTTCCCTGGGCGTCGAAATAGGTAAACACTTCACTCACATGTAACGGCAAACTACAGTCGCAAATGTAGGCATTTCATAATAACATACAGTTACCTCACAAGTGCAGATTTCATAGGCACTGTGGTGTACTGTGCATCGTCTAAATATGCAGGCCATAATCAGACTAGGTTCCGTGAAGTTACCGTAATCGACGATCAATGAGTACATCAACTAAACCGTCCCAGCTCATTCATCTTACTAGCGATTACCTGACCTACTTGCAAACTGACTTCAGGCAACATCAGTTTCCCTCACACTATGGGATGACTTTGACGAGATTGAAGGCATAGAATTAGAGAGCAGAATGAAGGATCCAAAAGTCGTGCCCATAATTCTAGGTAGGAACATAGGCATATCAACGTACCAAGGTATCTATCAATTCGTAACTTTCTCCCCACAATTGTGGCAACGATATCCTAGGCTATGACCTGTTTTGAACTTGCACAGGGTTAACATTGCAGACAAGATTTAACTCAACAATATGCATTGACTCGCCTTACCCACAGGCAGCAAAACTCCTCGACTGGTACAATCACCGCCATGTTGCCCTTTACTATTACCATACTGTGTAGCAAAAACTGTGACTATTTGTTCCTTTCTTGGTAGGTTAAAGCAAACCCACAGCTGCTTCTGCGTCGAAATGTAGGGAGGCTTGACAGAATGCCTCCCACTACTGCACCATCTTCGGAAGAGCATTCACTCATCTCAATAGCAGAACTTGCTACTACAGCATCCTAAGTTGAACACATACCTCCACAATCTCCTACGACTAAATAACTGCACTACCATCAACAAGTTTGAACTGCTTCACAGGTGGGTATATTACATGTAGAGGCAGGAATATCACTATCCAATGACCTCCGTTTTGTGCCTTGGAATGTTCGTGTTGTAGGCAAAAGAAGTGCACCAAAGATATCAGGGAGTTCGATTGCCCTAAATGTCAAAAGAAGACCACATTAGTATCTCGGTACTCTCTCAAACAACCTTTCTGTACATTCCACGCCCACACACTGACTCAACTGTACCCAACAAATGGCAAACTAACTATGCATATTGGCAGATGCACCTTCCAAATTGATCTGGTTGACGGTACTGGTATGACAACTGCCCTCATCTCAGGTGATCTGGCAGAGAAATTGCTTTCAGTGACGGCTGATGACATCTTCCAAACAACTTGCGTTAAGGTTACCTCCGTCGCCTACTTAATTTACTATTGCTTCTGTTACACCCTTTTCTATTATATAAAATACCACTCACACTTACCACATCTCCACCTCCAAAAGCTATTTTCACAATACCAACTGTCCTCCACTTCTTTCAGCGGCAGTTACTTCCCATTAAACATGCCCAAGATATGCTGGAGGACAGTCTTTCACATCCAGCTGAGAAAAGCAGCTTGGAGGAGCTCTAACATGGCGCAATCAAGCCTTGCAATTCTGTCCTACAGGGAAATGGAGTCAAACTCTCCTTGCAAAAGTCGACGAGAGATGCAATAAAAGGGCCAAGTCAATGAAGCAGTACATACTGGACGTAGAAAGCGCAACAACTGAAGGAGAAAGTTCAAAGTCAGGTCGGTCCGGTAAAAATCCTATGCCACCCAACCAAATGTAAACGGTTAGTGTCCCACTTATCTTTCACGCCTGTGGCAGCTACTACGAAAGAGTGCTCACCCATTTTTCCTCCTGCACGTCTGTATTGTCTCACCCTCATCCCGAAACTGCCTCTCTTAGAAACACCGTTGTTACTACGTCCCTAACACTGCACACGTCTCCTTCTCGCATGAACTGCAGAGCTTATTTTGGGTCTTTTTGAGAGCTTACGGGAAGAGGAGG
This sequence comes from Solanum sejunctum, assembly GCA_025642045.1. Classification (NCBI taxonomy): domain Eukaryota; kingdom Viridiplantae; phylum Streptophyta; class Magnoliopsida; order Solanales; family Solanaceae; genus Solanum; species Solanum sejunctum. Next base: position 5,451 of record JAOTQJ010183937.1, on the reverse strand, counting down.
TACTGTCTTTTGGAGCGGTATGGCTTTTGGATTTTACATTGCCACCACTGTACACATCCACCTGAAGAAGTGAAGAAGAAGCCAACAACAGCTGCATACAGGATGAGCAACAATTCCATGAATAGCAACCCCACAATGTGCAAAGCTCCACAAATTGATCCGAACTAATTCTACGCTAATGTAAAAGGCAATTAAGAATAAAGTCCATACGTGTTAGCCATGCATGCTGCCTGACACATCATATTCTTCGCTTTTACGCAGGGTAGTGTGAGAACAAGGCAAACTGGGAGAACACCATTTTGAGAAGCTGAACTCAAAGTCCTTGCAACTCAGCTGCAGCGCTGCAGATAGCATAGGAGCCAAGTATATTGGATATCACCAATCCTAGGAAATTGTAAAGACACTGTGCTAGAATACGGGATGTACATCTTTTGGGACAGTCCAGTAAATTCGTAGACATTAAAATGTACTCTACTGATTCTGTATTAGGAGCCGAACATATATAATATGAAAATTGCAAAGAAACTCTATTAACGATACATCCAACTATGATAGGTACATCAAACTCATTTCTACGAAGTCAAAAAGTGTGCTAAGACATACAATACTAACATGGTGCAATATACATGACATAAGTATGCCACCACAATAATTTCTTTACTATTTCCCAGACATTACAGTACACACAGCAGACCGGTGGCAATAACCTACATAACCAGAGAAACAACAGGGTGCCAAGACAAGCAAATCCCGATTGGGCCCATGCTTAGCATGGGCTTGGACCTTCTAGTATGATTATACATGAGTACACAAAATACATATGCCTTTGTAGAGGTCATTTAGCTCCAAATCGATGAATTACAAACCTAGACAATCAATTTTGTCTTTTATTTGAAATATTATTAAAATTTTGGTAGAAACATTGGCACTAGTTTTTACTAATTACTCCAAACTAAATATGAAATATAAATTTAGAATTGGCTTATTTTTAGTGGCTTCTCACTTTTTAAGTCCTTTTTTAGATTTGAAAGTGTTTGGGTAACATTAAAAGTATTTTTAAGCAATTTACCTTTTTTAAGGAAAAATTACACAAATACACTACTTTTATTTCTATAATTACTTGCAGTCTCATTCCTCAAAAAGAATCACAGAAATCCCATTTTCTCCCTTTCTCCCTTTTGTTTATTGATACAAACATTAAAATTTTCAGGTTAATGATGTCTATCTGACACCTACAAAGTAGTAGGTGTCATTTCAATCACTTCCTTCCTTTAAAAGTTATTAGTGTTGTTTAAATTTAATTTGAAATTCATTTTCCCAAATAAGGAGTATACGAAAAGTTCATTGTTTAAATTGAATTTGAAATTCACTTCCTCAAATAAGGAGTATCTGAAAAGTTTTCCTCTTTTTTTCTTTTCTCCTTCGCCATTCTTGCCATAATTTTTGTTTCAATTTTTCTGTCTACGAAACTTATTCACCATAAAAATGGCGTCTAGTCATTCACCTACCCTGGAACTTAAGAATGCATTACCAAATGCCGACAATATTAGCCACCATGAAAGTGTTCAAGCAAGCAAAGAATTGCATCAAACTGATGTTCCAGGCGAACCAGTGGATGTTTCAGTTAAGGATGCTTCCAATGATAATGGAACTAAAAATAATAATCGTCCAATGGTCAAGAAGAAGGGTTCTAAGGTTGAAGCATCCAAGTCGAACAAATCGACGAAGGTTGTTGGGTCTATAACCAAAACCCATAGTGATGAAGGTCCTTCAAGAAAAAGAAAAAGATTAGCACTATTGTTGTCAGACATCATTGCCAAAGGTTCAAACTTTGTATTGTTTGAATTTGTAAATTTTTATCATAATTAGTGCTTGTACCGTGATCTGTATCAATAATTATGTTGTTGCTTTTTGTAACTGTTCATGCAAGACTTTAATGGATGGAGTAACAACTTTTGTTTCGAATTATGCACTATTTTATTGTCATTATCAGTTGTGCACTATGATTTGTATCAATAATCATGTGTTGATACTGCAAGACCTTAATGAAAGTGGCAGGAACTTCTTTTTATATCATAAAGCATATCATGTAGGTTATTTTATCATGAAGCAGTTGATATGATTGTTGTATCATAATTTTTGATATTTTTTTAATCAATTAGGTGATATAATTGGTATAATGAGTTGTACGATACTGTTATACTATTAATGAGCTTTAATTTTGTATTATTGTTCTTCTGACCATCATTCAGTATCACTCTGATACAAAATAAGAAATACATGTATAATGGATACCGTATCAGCATTATCCTTTGCACTTTATATCACGGTTTTTGCATATTGAATTTTTTTTTATCATTCTTTTGATTTTAATATGCACATAATCAGTTTATTTTTATATCAATTTTCATATTTATTTGTATCATTATTTAAAATATAGAGTGTACTTTATTATGTATTGTTTTTGTGTGAATTTTTTTGTCGCAATTAGTATTTTTAATATGATCTTTGTCAATAACTATGTTCTTGTTTTTAGGAACAGATACTGCAAGTCTACAATGAAAGCAGTAATAATATTTTTTTGTATCATGGACTATTTATGTATCGTTGTTTTTATTTTTATAAAAAGCAGTTTGATATCAATGTTGTATCACAATTATTTATATTTTTTTGATATCAATAACATGATATTGTATGTATAATGAGTTATGAATATTTGTAGAATACAATGCCTTAATGAAACTTTATTGTATTAATGCATCTATATGTTTTTGTATCAATGATATATAAAATATAATCTTGCATTAGTGTTGTTATGATCATCATACATTATCATCGTGATACAATATAAGAAAAATATGTACATGGATAATGTAATACTTTTTTTCTGTAAAGGAGGTTGTGCATTTTATATCATTGTTATACAAATATTTAAATTTGTATCATTCGTTGCATTTAATATGCACATATCCACTTTATATCATTCTATACTATTTATAAAAATATAGAACAAGTGTATCACTAATTTGTATCAATGTGTTATGTTTATTTGCAATATGATTTGTATTAAAAACTTTGTTATTTCTTTTTGGTACTGACACTACAAGACTTTAATGGAAGTATTAATAATTTCTTTTGTATCAGGATGTATTTACGTATTAGTGAATTTATTTATATAAAAACAGTTAACATAATATGTAATGACAACATTGATGCCGATTATTTTGCATGAGATATACAACACTATTGTGAAAATACGAGTGTGAAAAGGCTAAAGAAGGCTACAAAAGTTAAAATGATGATCCTTTGAAGCTCAGGGGTTATCACATCCTCCTAATATAGAGAAATTGGTTAACATAAAATAGTATTCTACTTTGGATATTGATATATTCTGCATTGCATTTGTTACACATGGTATTATTGATGCATATATATTTGTAAATACTTTAACATTTGCTTAATGTTTTACTCTTATCAGTTTTGATATTTATGCTTTTGTTTGAAATATGCTATCTGATTCTCTTTTAAAGAATGAAAGTATGAGTACATATTTATGACAAATGCATGTGTGATGCATCTTTTTACTTCATGGAAATACACTGTCCAATATGATTTTAAGGAATAGAAATATCAGTACATATTTTTACGATAAGTGAATGTGTGATACAGCTTTTTGTTTCATGAAAATATATGCATTGATCTGTATTTTCTTGTTCAACTTTACACTAAATACTGATACGTAAAATCACAAAGGTTACAACTAATTTAATTAGAATTTTGCAAATTGCATTATTCGTTATACAAATTTAAGAATTATAGTATCAGCACTGGATTGAAGTATACTAGACGCTCACATAGACAAGTCCTGATACCTGTATTTTTTCTATCACATATTTAATGATACATGAATATACCTCAGAATTACAAATTGTATTTGTCCATGATATAAATTCAACAATTATAGTATCAGAACTATATTTGTCTGGCTCAACAATTAACACAATTAGGTATCAATACGTGCGTTGAAAGTTGTAGTTTTCAATATCTTAACACTAATTACTGATACGTATAACATCACTCATGTTGTAACTATTAAGATATCACCTATTATTAATCTATAATTTTCAAGTATGAATATATGACAACTTCAGAAGTCAATACGTATAAGTTTGGTTAGAGGTACTGATACGTCCATATTTATTCTATCACATGTTTACTGATACATAAAATATCATAGAGGTAACATTTTTATTCCATCGAACGATTAGTAATACATAACATATCATAGATGTTATGATAAAGACACAACATGTTCCTGATACAATAAGAAATATATGTATAGAATGTTATCCCATTTATCATATACATATTTAAATTTATATTAGACGTTTTAGGATTTATACTTCGGAAGAAATGTACATGTGCTTCTATTGCTCCCTTCACGGCTACATCACACACAATTCAAATGTACTTATACATGGCTGAATCATAACAACCAACAAAAAAGAGAAAAAAGAAAGATGTCTAACATAAAAATAAAAAGGACGCATCAATAACCAAGAACAGATACACAAACTTATATTCAACTGCTGATATTTATTTGGCTCTCGTTCATGCTGACACAACTACACACCTGCTGATGTGGTGATGAATCACACAAAAATTATAAAAGAGGATGCATGATACAAACAAAATAATGACACAACAACAGATAATAACATACATACAAACTTATCTTAACATCGATTACTGATACCTATTTACCTTTCATTCGTAGTGGCACAACTCCACACTTACTAACACATGGAGGAATCATGAAAACATTAGCAAAAAGTATAAGATAAAAAGCATGATACGAAAAAAAAATAACACAACAAAAACTAATAACATACCTTTTTTTGTCAAATCAACAACTTTTTTTCTACTCTCGTCCACCTCCTATTCGACTGCAATGCCAACTTTGAGGTTAACAAAAGAAACACTGTCACCTATAATAATTTCATCACTCATGTAACATTTGTACTCTACATCGTTCTTCAAATATCAGAATGTCGTAGCAATATTGAGATGTTCATGTCTATCCAAGTTTGAAAATAGCTATCTTGCTCGTCCTCTTTTTAATTTCAACACAAAACTAATGTCACGACCCAACCCAGGGACCGTGATTAGTACCGATTGGGCACCCAGACAAACACTAAACCGGATTTCCAACTATAATAGCTAAGAAATCTATCAAAATTTCGGCAGAGTTTTCTCTATTTTACTGACTAACCAAACTTGCAAAATGTTAGAACCCGTAACTTAACTTAAACCCCAAAAGTTTTTAATTGTTCAATTTAATAAAGTTTGGGACCGAACGTAAAATTTCTTTAAGTTTAGTCCTTAAGCATAAAAGTGTATGGGGTCAAGTGTGTGTCCAATTCCTATTGGTCCAAGTGTGTGGACTTGGTC